>OVBI01002227.1:153-22456 GCA_900406495.1 Sisymbrium altissimum | reverse complement strand
TAAAGATATATATATATATATATATATATATATATATATATAATATGGAACTAAAATTATTGAATCTTTCATTCTTTAAAAAAAAAAAAAATCTATTCACAATGATTTACCAATCAGTTTTGAACATATTAAAGTTTTTGAACATATGAAAGTCTATGTGATTTAGAGAAGTTTTGAAAATCAATATTACTTAAATATAAAAATTAGATATTATATTAATGGAAAAACAAAAGATAAAATAAACCCATAAATTGCAGATTGATGAGAAAATGAGAAAGTGAAAGCTATGTTTAGGTAAGAAACATAACTTCCAAAATTAATTTGAAAAAATAGCCACATAAAGTTAAAATAAATGTAGTTAGAATGATTGGGGCAGGAAAAAAAAATTAAAGCATATACAAAAAGTAATTACGAAAGCTTAAACAAGTTTCATACGATATTTAACGAAAGGGGGAAAAGAGGTACTAATAAAATCAGTTCCAACAGCTTTACCAACTCACGTTATGTCCTGTTTCAGATTACCTAAAATGGTAACAAAGAAATTTACAAGTGCAATTGCACAATTTTGGTGGAGCACAAGTGGAAACCAGAAAGGCATGCACTGGATGGCATGAGACAAATTATGTCGGGTTAAAGACAATGGTGGCTTAGGTTTTCGTATAATTGAGGATTTCAATACGGCCTTACTTGCAAAACAATTATGGCGCCTAACTGATACACCTGACTCCCTATTTGCACGGTGTTCAAGGGCAGATACTTTAGATACTCGGACCCTCTGGATCCAATTAGAATATACTCTCCATCATATGGCTGGAGGTATATCATGTCTACTAGATCTCTGGTTAAAACAAGACTAATCAAAAGAGTGGAATCTGGAACATCCATTTCAGTTTGGAATGACCCCTGGATTCCCGCCTCTCGCCCGAGACCAGGAACCTGTAAATTTAACATATACCTCCCCCTTCACTGTCAACAATTTGATTGATCCACAGACGCGTTTGTGGAATATGCCTCTACTTGAGGCGACTATTATACCGGAAGATGTAAATATTATCAAGCATTTGCCGCTGAGCCGGTTTGTAAAAAAGGATACTTATAGATGGCACTTTATGAAACAGGGCAAATATTCGGTTAAATCGGGTTACGATATCGAGCGTTCTTTTCCTTCTTCTGGAACCGCTATCATTATTTATGGTCCGGATATTAAACCTCTTTTGGCGCATAGTTGGAAATTAAAATGTCCACCAAAAATGAGACATTTCATTTGGCAGATATTATCGGGCTGTGTTTCGGTTACAAAAAACTTGAAATCAAGAGGCATACAATGTGATACACAATGTGGTTGCTGTGGACATGAGGAGGAAACAATTAATCATGTTCTATTTGAGTGTCCGGTAGCGGTCCAAACATGGGCTCTTTCCAAAATCCCATCTAATCCTCAAGTTTTCCCAAGGACATCAGTTTTTTCAAATTTGGATTATCTCTTTTGGAGGCTCCCTAAAGGAAGCGAGAATAATTATTTTCCGTGGATTATTTGGTATTTGTGGAAAAATAGAAATGAAAAGCTATTTAATAATAAGAGTCGTATTTCGTCTGAGATTCTCAGTAATGCGGAATCGGAAGGGAGGTTATGGGAGGTGGCATAAATAATGGATATTAGGATCAATGTGATACGACATACTACACCGATTTCTACTGAGATATATGAGGGATGGTGGTGTTTCGTGGATGGGTCTTGGAAGCAATCATATATGTTCTCAGGACAAGGTTGGTACTGCTGTAATGAGGGGATGTTGGATATAAGGATGGGTTCTCGTAATAACATAGCAAGCTTATCACCATTACATGCAGAGTTTGAGGCATTACTTTGGGCAATGGAGTGTATGAAAGATCTCCAACATTTTCAGATAATTTTTGCTACAGATTATTCAGATTTGGTGAAGATACTGTCAAGCCCGGAGGATTGGCTGGCTTTCACGACGCACTTAGAGGAGTTTTTCACATGGAAGGTGTTTTTTAACCCATTCTCCATAAAGCGTATACCACGTGCAAAGAATATCAAGGCGGATAAATTGGCAAGAAGTGTTAGAATTCTAACGACGCAAGCTTTTCATGCGGATTCGGTACCACCGACCTGGATAAAAGAGGCTTTCTAAATTTTATTTTCTTAGTTTATGTTGTCAAAAAAAAAAAACAAGTTTCATAAAATTAAAAAAAAAACATCTACTTAACTTATATTACAGTATCCAAAATTAGAAATGGATAAAAAAAATACAAAATATAGAAATATACTATAGATAAAATAAACAGAATAATATAAATTTTTAACTAAAAAGATGAAAATAAATATTGACTAGAGGATATCTTCTTATATAAAGTATCAACATTTAAAGTTAGTAACTCACAAGATCATGACAAGTGGCAATCTGATGATTTAAGATGTTGACATATGTCAAAATACATTTTATTTGCTAAATTCTTAAATTAAAAAAATAATAAAAAAATTCTAAAATTATAAATTTAGAAAATTATTTCCTTTATTAATAACCAAAAAAGGAAAAAAAGAAATCATAAAGTAAAAAGGATTAAAAGTTTTGTCAAAAAAGGAAAGTTTTTTCCAAAAAGAAGATTTACAAAAAAACATTTATAAACGTAAAACGATTTAAAGAATTTTTCTTTTTTAGAAATCGTAAATTTCAGAAAAATAGAAATAATCACCATTATATAAAGGTATCTATTCTATCATAATTTTTCATTAGACACAAAATACAATCCTAAAAATTTGATCATACGCTAAGAGTTACGAGAAGTATCATCTATTTTCTAATATGTTTTAGTTGTTAAATTCTTAAAATTATAAAAGAATAAAAAAACTCTAAAATAATAAATTTAGAAAAAAAAATATTTCCTTTATTAGTAACCAAAAAGGAAAAATCAAAAAAGTAAATTATAATACAAAAAGGATTAAACGTTTTTTCAAAAAAGGGAAGTTTTTTTCAAAAACAATATTTACAAAGAAACATTTATAAACGAAAAAAGATTTAATGAATTTTCCTTTTCTTAGAAATCATAAATTCAAGAAAAATAGAAATAATCACCTTTATATAAAAGTATCTATTCTATCATAATTTTTCATCAAACACAAATATAAAATCCTAAAAATTCGATCATACACTAAGAATTACGAGAAATATCATCCACTTTCTAATCAAAATATTTCCAAGGTATGTTTCTTAATTGTAATTTTGTTTTACTTGTAAAACATAGGCATCATACTTTTCTAAGGGTGTTCATGAATTTATTTATTCATAACTTATATTTAGTTTTAAATGATATAATATTAAAAATCAGATTGAAATCTTTTTATTCATTTATAGGATTTATTTTTCTGAATATCTATTATTTTACTGGTTTTTCAAATTTTTTAATTACGGGTTATAAAAATATTTTTGAATATTTTAAAATGAATTTTATTATAACAATATTGTGACAAGTGACAGTTTCTTTATTTAAGGTGTTAACATGTGTCAAAATATATTTTATTTGTTAAAATCTTAAAATTATTAACAACCAGAAAAATTCTTATATTACAAATTTATAAAACTTATTTAACAACAGAGTAGAAATAAAAAAAAAAATCATAAAAGTAAATTATAAGATAAAAAAGACTAAATAATTTTTTTTTTAAAGGAATGCTTTTTCAAAAAAGTAAAACTTATAAAGAAATAATCATAAACCAAAAAGGATTAAAGTAATTTTCTTTTTTGAAGAAATCATTAACACCAAAAAATTAGAAACAATCACTTCTATATAAATGTATGCACCCTCTTATAATTTTCCATCAAAAACAATAATAAATCTATAAGGATGAGTTTTCTCTTAATTTATGATAATGTAAATATTTTAATTTATTTACCTAAATTTTTTATACATTTTATTATTTCACAGTTAAATATTATCAAATAAAATTAATTTTAATTCTAATAGAGGAAAATACTATTGAAGGTTATGTACATTATTCTCTGACTGAAATGTTTAGAGCTGAATTGTGTGCATCATTATCTAATTTATTTGATAATTTTTACTTTAATTTGCAACTTGTACAAGAATAAATTATCTTTAATTTCAAGTAATATTATATTTAAAACCTATTTTGAAAATTTTTATTTTTCAGAATTATTAGATAATATACATCGAATTTCAAAAAAAAAAATTATTTTTTTATAGGTTTCTTGGATTTCTTAAACTAAGATCATCTTCATTGATGATCTCTAAATGAGTATATGATTTATTAAAAAAAATAGGAAATAGAAAAGTATTAGAGAGAGACGGAAGGAAAAGTTAGGGAATATGAGAAAAAATTCTCAAAATGGAGATGGTGAGAGACCGTATTAGAAACAACCACCACATGTATCAATTTATTATTGATTTATTTTTTTAAAATATCAAAAATTAATTAAATAATTTAATTATATGAAAAAGTTATTTTATAATGCTGAGAAACTTTTTGAGGTTTTTAACGGATGGAGATGGCTTTAGGGCATAAAACATTATATTGAATAATTTAATATGAAATTTAACAGAAAATTTAAATATATGATCGATATTAATATATTAATGTAAATTATTTTATTAGAATCTGTTATTATGTATAATTATGTTTTAAAAGATTTATTTTTAGTGTAATTTATTTAAATTGTAAAACATAGACATCATAAATTATATTTAGTTTTAAATAATATAATATTTAAAATCAGACTGAAAACTTTATATTTATCTACAGGCTTTATTTTTCTAAATATTTATTATTCTATTAATTTTTTAAATTTATTAATTAATGGTTAAAAACATATTTTAAAAAAAATTCAAAATAAATTATTAAGTTTTTTATTTTTTACCCGTATATCATGCAAATCCTTATCTAGTTACATTAATAATGACAAAAATATACCCAAAAGACTGCAACTAGAATGACTAAATATATATATATGCAAATATATGCTCATACCAAAATACAAAGACACTTGCACGTAGAACAATCTAAAATTTACAGATTTACTGAGTTTTCAAAAAGAAGTCAATCAAAAATTGTATATTTATATATATATAATAAAAGGCAAGTGACAAACAAATGATTAGCTCAGCAAAAAAAAAAAATATTAAAATAGAAGCTAAACAATATGTTCGACATAAAAATAAAAATAAGATTCACCCAAAAAATAATATATTTAACAAAAATTAAGCCTTATGAAATTTAATATAGATGTAAATAAAACATAATATTAATACTTTACTTAAAATGAGAGAGAATGAGTTTAATTATATGTTTTTAAACGAAAAATTGAAAACAAAGTCACCAAAAATAAGTAAATTATACAACTAATCATATGTTAAAAACAGATAACTAATAAAAAGTAAATCAGCATAGAGGCAGAAAAAAATTATCAGTATTATATTAATAAATACAATCACATAACTAAAAGCTCAACAAATTGCTATAATAACTTAAATACATATATATAATAATTCAAATATACCAAGNAAAAACCAAGAAAAAAAAAAAAAAAAAAAAAAAACACAAAAATGTAAATAAAACCCCCGCGCATACGTGGGGGAGTCCATCCCTACTAGTAACATAAAAACAAAAAGAAGTATAAACACACCCTCGTACAATTTTTTTGGACAATTTGAATAATCGAAGCACCCTCGTACGATCTTTACTTCTTTAGCTCAATTTGAATAATTGAATCATGCACATGTGGAATTTGGATTTCCGACAGATCAAGAAGTAATAATTAGACAACATCTCCTCACTGTCTCCCTTTTTTTTTTCTTTATTTAAACACAAGCTCTTATATCTTTATTTTATTTTGTTGAACACCCAACCTATTATATCTAAGTTATGCCTTTACAGTATCCGTCTACTTTAGCAATATCAAAGAAACATGAGCTACGAGAATACAATATTGCTCTATCTTCTTGATTCTAAACATGAGCTACTATTGCTTGCTTGTCAAATGTAGAGGTTTGGCGATCATCTCCTTCTGGAATCGGAGAGAATTGCTACATGCAGGAGAAGTCTTACGAAATCCGATGTCTTAATATCACTTTCCTTTCTGTAAATGGCGAAGAAAAAGAAGTTGTGAATATAAATGATATATATTTGTTTGAAGTGGATTTATATAAAAGTATCTTATTTATTTATGCTTTTTTAACTGTCAATCAAGATTTTTTGTTAATATTTTGGAAAGTATCAAATGTTTAACATTAATCGATCTAAAGATTAAATTTCTAAATTTTATTTTTATTTTTTAATTTATTATCATTATTATTATTTATTTTTGAATAAGTACTATAATAAATTATTTATATAAAATGATAAAATTTATACAACGATAAAAAGAGTTAGATTAATCGCGTTAAATTATTTTTATAAGGTGATTCAAGAATATTAATTAAAAAATTTTACAAGCATTTATATAAATCACATGATTTCAAAAAATTATATTTAATATTATTTTATATAATTTCATAATTATATAATAAATATGGGTTAGTGATTAAAATGTGCCTTTATTTGGAGTAAAATAGAATTCTAGGCTCTTTTTTTTTTCTCCAACAAATGCCACTTTGTACCCATCAACTCTTTTTCTTTTCCTTTGTAAACAATAGCGAAAATGTCATTATCCCAGATTTAATTTTATTTTCCGTGAACATGCAAATGACATTTATATCTTCATCTTTTTCATTTATTCATGATATTGCCACTACCATCAATTTTCAACCACAATTAACAACCAAATTTGAAGCTCTAAATGCTTCAACCACCCAAATTTGAGCTATAAAATCACACCTATTGCTCTCACAACGTCTTTCTCTTCAATTTCTTATCCATTTTAATCCATAAAACTCCATATTTTCATTTTGAAAATTTAAAATGCGTCCATATTGTCATATGTGGTGATTCTTCTAGGCTGGACTTCTTCGGTGGTGATTATAGTCGACGTTCTAAGCGCTTGGCAAAGCTAGAAAAACAGTGAAAATGTATATATTCAGTTGATTCATGGATTTCATATATGTTTCGCGACAGTAAACTTCAGAAGAAGTCTATGTAAATGAAGTATTAGGGTGAAGTATATTATATGTCACTTTTGCATTTCAAAATTTTATGGGACTTCATGCCGTAGACTTCTAATAAAGTCTACCATGTTTCATGTGAAACCAAAAAAACAAGGCAGAGACTTCATGTGAAGTCTGCTTACTGTAGACTTCACATGAAGTCTATTGGGGTTTAGTTTTGCATTTGCCCACGACAAAAAAATTTTTGAAGTCTAGGTTTGAAGTCTACTCGTCGACTTTAAGGTTGACCTAATATCGACTTTTTTTGTAAACTGCGAAAATAGTCTACGGAGGCTACTTTTGCATTTGACTTCGGGTTAAAATTTTTACCGAAAAAATAATTTAACTAGTAGACTTCATATGAAGTCTACTGTTATAGTAGACTTCGAGTTAAGTCTATATTTATTTTTACTGGTCAACTCAACGCTCATCATAGTAGACTTCATCTATAAACAGTCAAAGTTGGTCAAATGCAAACCTAGACCCATAGAAGTCTATTTTAACTAGTTGACTTCATGAAGAAGTCTGCTACATTAGTTGACTTCATGAAGAAGTCTGCTACATTAGTTGACTTTTTTGTGAAGTCTCGGAAAGGTAGAGAAGTCTACTTGAAAATGTAAATGCAAAACTAGACCCCGGGAGACTTCGGTCGAAGTCTACTTTTGGCGACGAGGTCTACTTTTGACGGTGAAGTCTAGTAAAACATTTGATAAAAATGTGAAACTGTCCTTAAATTTAATGAAGGAATAGCAAAGTCAACTAATTTAGTAGACTTCGCATGAAGTCTTCCTTCATTAAAATATAATTACAAATGAAGGCCAAATAATACACTTATACCTGTTGTCTCCGTGTTTGACTTTTCAAAGAAGTCTGTATTTTAAAAAATGCAATTACAGCCAAACTAAAATAAATTTTGAAGATTTTCTTTGTCACAGATCTGGGTTAGGTTATGTATTTGCCAATGTGTGAGTTTGGCATTATATGAAACAATATTGATAGAGTAATCAAGTTTGTATTTTATGCCAGTTAGGTCATTAGTAGTAGACTTCTACTCGTTGTCTCCGTGTGTGACTTTTCAAAGAAGTCTGTATTTTAAAAAATGCAATTACAGCCAAACTAAAATGAATTTTGAAGATTTTCTTTGTCACGGGTCTGGGTAGGGTTATGTATTTGCCACTGCCTGAGTTTGGTATTATTTGATATAATATTGATGAAGTAATCAAGCTTTTGGTATTTTTATGCAGTTAAGTCATTAGTAGTAGACTTCTACCTATTGTCTCCGTGTTCGACTTTTCAAAGAAGTCTGTATTTTAAAAAATGCAATTACAGCCAAACTAAAATGAATTTTGAAGATTTTCTTTGTCACGGGTCTGGGTAGGGTTATGTATTTGCCACTGCCTGAGTTTGGTATTATTTGATATAATATTGATGAAGTAATCAAGCTTTTGGTATTTTTATGCAGTTAAGTCATTAGTAGTAGACTTCTACCTATTGTCTCCGTGTTCGACTTTTCAAAGAAGTTTGTATTTTAAAAAATGCAATTACAGCCAAACTAAAATGAATTTTGAAGATTTTCTTTGTCACGGGTCTGGGTTAAGTTATGTATTTGCCACTATGTGAGTTTGACATTATTTGAAATAATATTGATGGAGTAATAAAATTTTTGGTATTTTTAGGCAGTTAGGTCATTAGTAGTAAACTTCTATTTGTTGTCTCCGTGTTCGAGTTTTCAAAGAAGTCTGTGTTTTAGTTTTGATTGTAATGAGTTTTATTTGTTTATATTGGCAGGGGATGGCGCAAATACCGGTTGTTTTTGGAGAATGGGTGAAGTAAAAAGGGTCTTGGGATTTCGTTGCGGATAGACACAAAGGGGGGAGAATGTTTATGTTGAGAGATGGGTGTACGTACTCTGAACTTGTTGAAATAGCACAAGATGGTTATATGATGGATAAGAAAACCGAGGATGTCGATTTATCCTATCCATTGCCAGATCAGATGCGTAAGCAAATGCCGGAAGATACCCCTCCTATGTATGTCACTAATGATAGCCAATTTTGGAACTTGATTGAGCTTAGTAGGTCGAATTTTGTACGGCTTTGTGGCTCTAGGCGAGGCATGGATGTGAGTGAGGAACAACATGGTGAGAATGGACATTATGAAGAGGTCCATGAAGAACCAGAAGAAGAAGCTGAAGATGAAGATGGTGAAGATGGTGATGAATCTGCTGAGGAAGCTGATATGAATGTTAAAAAGGAAACTGATATGAATGATAAAGAGGAAGCTGATGTGAATGATGTGAAAGAGGAAGCTGATGGTGGTGATGTGGATTATAGTGAGTATGGAAAAGTAAAAGATGAAGATGGAGAGGATATCACGTTTTAATTTGAAGATGCCAATACTTATTTTGGTGGTCAGGCAGGCGGATTCAAAACTTATCGGTCTGACAATTTGGAATAAATAAGGAGTTTCCGATCCAAGGATGAGATTTTATCAGCGCTGCGTTTGACCGCTGTGATGCAAAAATTCGCATTTAAAATAGTGAAGTCGACAAAGTCCGCAAAATGTAATGTCAAAGGATGCAGCTGGAAAACTAGAGCGACTGTGAAGAACGAAGGAAAAACGTTGTTCGTGATAAAATATGTGAAGGTTCATACATGTTCTGTGTCGGACCGAGTAACTCAACGTAGACGTTGCACACCTAAATATATTGCAAGGCTTTTTATAGAGCGTGTTGGAATAATTGATGGTATAGTCCCAAAGCATATCGAAGATTCAATGAGGACCATGTTTGGGATGAAGATGGATAATACCACTTCGTACAGAGCTTTGATATATGCCCAAGAGTTGATGAGGGGAACAGCGGAAGAAGGATACACAAAGCTGCCTGGTTATTTGCAGCAAATAGAGGCAACAAACCCGGGAAGTGTCACTGAGATAGTAAATGATAAGGATAATCGGTTTAAATACCTTTGCATATCATTCGGAGCTTCAATAGCTGGTTTTAAGTATTTGAGGCGACTTATTATAGTTGATGAGACTCATCTGACCGGGAGGTACGGAGGTGTTTTACTAGTGGCAGCTGGTCAAGATGCCACTTTTCAGATTTTTCCGTTGGCATTTGGAATTGTGGACTCAGGGTGTGATGAATCTTGGGAGTGGTTTTTCAACAAACTGCGTCTATGTTTTTCGGATGAACATGCTATGTTTATAGTTTCTGACCGGTGCTCTTCGATAGCTAAAGTATGTGCCACTGTTATTCCTTGGGCAACACGAGGGATATGCTATTACTATCTTCAACAAAACATAGTGTCTAAATTTAATGAGAAGCACCTTATGTACTTGGTGAGAGGCGCTGTATATGCTCATACGCTTGCGGATTATAACAGGAACATGGATAACATAAGGAATATAAATCCTCAAGTTGCAGATTATTTGGAGGAGGCTGATACATCGTTATGGAGCGGAGTTTACTGCCCTGGAGATAGATACAATATCAAGACGAGCAATATTGCGGAATAATCAACGCTGCACTAAAATATGCCAGAGGATTTCCAATATCATTTCTTTTGGAGTTTATTAGAGAGAAGTTAGGCAGGTCGTTTTGGAAAAGACGAGAAGATGCATTGATTCTGACAACAATCCATAGCCGGGTAGTTGAGTATTTGTTGGCTATTCGTGAGCATTATGCGGATATGATGTAATGAGATCTTCCTTATATCGGCACTCCGTGAGGTTGAGGTGATAACTGACTATTGGCTAATGAAACCGTGATGATGGAATCAACAAGATGATCGATGGTTTTGAACCAAGAACTTGCGGAATAGCTCTTGAAACCGTGGCTTAATCTCGGTTTGGATATGACACACCAAAGAAAAACTAAGGGTTTGTTGGATATGACATACCAACAAATGAATCTATACTTTGAAAGAGATTCCTAAATAAAAGAGAAAGTTGTCAAATGAGTTTACAAGAGAATATAAAGGAAAAAAAAAAGAAGAAATGTGGGGAATCGAACTAGTCTTGGAACAAACTCTGAGACTAGAACACATTTACCACAGAAAGACTGAATTCAAATTCAAATAATACATGGTTTTGACTAAACTTCTAAAATGTGTCTAAGTACGGATTTAGGTAGGCCTTCCTAAAGATGAGTAAAGCTTCCGGGATCATGAAGGTCTTCCAGAATTTGGGATAAGCTTCTTGAATATGGCCTTCGATCAATGAGTGGATGATGTGAAGTGATGCTCAAGCCTCATTAAAAACCTCCTTTGGATTTTCCAATGGGACAAAACCAAAGTAAGGAAAAAGAGTACTTCAAGCAGCACTTGTCCATTCATTGATGCACTTGAGCTTCCAACACGATCAAAGTAGCTCGGATTGATTCTTCTTCACTCCTGCTCAAGTGTCTTAGTAATGCTCCAATGGATTTGTTGAATAGCTTGGCTCTGGATCGAGTCATACGTCCTTTTGGCACTTCCAACACGGCCTTAGCTCCTTGAGGTTCCTCAGCTACAAGCTCTCGTTCATCGATTCAAGCACTGGTTTAAGCTCATTATCCATGATCATATCATCCCCTCTTGGTTGAAAAAGATTTGTCCTCAAATCTTCTTTATCTGAAACAAAGGGAACTAAATTAGAAACATTAAAACTTGAACTTACATCATACTTACCTTGTAGATCGAGTTGATAGGCATTGTCATTGATCCTTCTTGTAATGGTAAATGGTCCATCAATTCTAGGCATTAACTTGGACCGCCTTTCTCTTGGAAATCTTTCTTTCCATAAGTGAACCCATACTTGATCTCCTTCTTCAAAGATCATACTCTTTTGGTTCTTGTTGACTTGCTTAACATAGAGCTTGGTCTTTTCTTATATGTTCTTTCGTGTCTTTTAATGTATCTGTTGGACTAACTCAGCCTTCTTTTTACCATCCACACTAGTTCTTTCACTCAAAGGTAAAGGCATTAGATCCAAAGGGGTTAGTTGATTAAAACCATAAACAACTTGAAAAGGTGAATACTTAGAAGCATAATGCACAGCATGATTATAAGCAAATTCAATTTGAGGCAAACATTCTTCCCAAGTTTTCAAATTCTTTTTGATCAAAACACGTAAGAGTGTCCCTGAGGTTCTATTAACCACTTCAGTTTGTCAATCAGTTTGAGGATGACAAGTAGTAGAAAACAGCAATTTGGTTTCTAGTTTAGACCAGAATGTCTTCCAAAAATAATTAAGAAACTTAGTATCTCTATCTGAAACAATAGTCTTAGGTACTCCATGCAATCTAACAACTTCTTTAAAGAACAAACCTGCTACATGAGATGCATCATCCGTTTTATGACATGCAACAAAGTGAGCCATTTTCGAAAATCTATCTACAATCACAAAGATAGAATCTTTTCCTGTCCTCGTCCTCGGCAATCCTAACACAAAATAAATTGAGATATCAGTCCATAGATGCATAGGGATAGGGAGAGGAGTATACAAACCGTTTGGCCGAACCATTGACTTAGCCCTCTTACATGTTTCGCATCTTCCACAGATTCTTTCAACGTCTCTCTTCATATGAGGCCAATGGAAGTGATCTTTTAATACTTCAAGTGTTTTGGCAATGCCAAAATGTCCCATAAGAACTCCTCTATGTTCTTCCTTTAAAAACAAATCTCGAAGAGAACAGTTAGGTACACACAAACGGTTTTCATAAAAGACATAACCATCTTGTTTATGATAATGCCCTGAAGCAAACTTAGCACAAGCTTTATAAACTTCTTGAAAATCAGGGTCAATATCATATAATTCATTCATTTGATCAAAACCTAAAAGTTTGCCATCAAGAAATGAAAGTGAAACATACCTTCGAGATAATGCATCGGCAACTACATTATCCTTACCTTTCTTGTATTTGATAACATAAGGAAATGTTTCTATAAACTCCATCCACCTTGCGTGTCTCTTGTTGAGCTTGAGTTGGCTCTTCATGTGCTTTAGAGACTCGTGATCAGTGTGTATGACAATCTCCTTAGGCCATAGATAGTGTTGCCATGTTTGTAAGGCTCGGACCAAAGCATAGAGTTCTTTGTCATAGGTTGGATAGTTCAGAGTAGCTCCTCCAAGCTTCTCACTGAAGTAGGCAATTGGTCTTTTGTCTCG
Source organism: Sisymbrium altissimum (assembly GCA_900406495.1). NCBI lineage: Eukaryota > Viridiplantae > Streptophyta > Magnoliopsida > Brassicales > Brassicaceae > Sisymbrium > Sisymbrium altissimum. The sequence goes on along the minus strand of OVBI01002227.1, from coordinate 9,187 downwards.
CATTAGCATAGCTCCACTTCCTATTCCTGAGGCATCACACTCAATCTCAAAAGTTTTTAGAAAGTCAAGTAAGATCAAAACAGGGGCATTAGTTAATTTATCCTTAAGATCAAAACAGAGGAATTAATTAATTCCTATGTCTTTTTTGATGATCTCCGTGAGTGGTGCAGCAATAGTGCTAAAGTATTTGACAAATCGTATATAGAACCCATCAAGGCCATGAAAACTCCTCACTTCTCCTACAGTTTTTGGACAAGGCCATTCCCTAATAGCTTTGACTTTCTCTTCGTCCACCTTAACACCGTCTGCACTTACAATGAAACCAAAAAACGAAAGATTATCTTTGCAAAAAGTGTACTTCTTCAAGTTGGCATAAAGCTTCTCCTTTCTAAGAACACTTAAAACAAGATGATTAGCATGTTCAGACAAAATTTTGCTGTAGACTCAGATGTCATCAAAGTAGACTACAACAAAATGTCCAATGAAACCTCTTAGATAATGATTCATTAGTCGCATGAATGTACTAGGTGCATTAGTTAAACCAAATGGCATAACTAACCATTCGTAAAGCCCATGCTTAGTTTTAAATGCAGTTTTCCATTCATCCCCTTCTTTCATTCTAATTTGATGATATCTACTTTTCAAATCAATCTTAGAGAATATGATCTAATTTAGGAATAGGGTGTCGATACTTCACCGTGATATTGTTAATAGCTCTGCAATCAACACACATGCGCCAACTACCATCCTTCTTTGGCACAAGTAGAACTGGTACAGCACAAGGACTCATGCTTTCTCTGATGTGTCATTTCTTCATGAGCTCATCAACTTGTCGCTGCAACTCTTTGGTCTCCACCGGGTTAGTCCTATAAGCTGGACGGTTTGGGATTGTTACTCCAGGTATGAAATCAATCTGATGTTCAATATCATGGATTGGTGGAATTCCAGTGGGGTTGTCTTTTGGGAACACATCGTGATAGTCCTGCAAAATATTGTTCATCTCACTCGGCAACACCGGTGCAAAGTTAGTGAAGCTCGGAAGGGCTTCCTTAAAAACAAATAACAGAACCAATCGTTTCGAAGATAAAGCTTTCTTAACATCACTAGCTTTGATAAAGAAGTTAGGTTATTTGAGTAACCTGTCCTCCTTTCGTTTGAGGTATAGCTGATCTTCATACACTTCTTGTGGCGTCATTGGAATGAGAATTGTTTTTCTTCCTTTGAACACAAAGGAATGCCGGTTTGTGAACCCGGCACACATCACCTTCCTATCGTATTGCCAAGGTCTCCCGAGTAGTATATGACCAGCTTCCATAGGTAGCACATCACACAAGACCTCATCTTCATACTTTCCAATAGACAAAGGTACGATCACTCGAGTCTGGATGTTTAATTCGCCCGCATCATTGAGCCATTGAATCTGATATGGTTTTGAGTGCTTCTTTTCTTCTAGCCCGAGTTTCTGAACCATTGACTGACTGACTACATTGGTAAAACTGCCTCCATCGATGATCAAGCTGCAGACCTTGTCCTTGACATGACATCTCGTGTGGAACAGGTTCCTCCTCTGCTCTTGCTCCTCGGTTTTATTTTGAATACTCAAATTTCTTCTATCAACGAGCAGTTCACCCGCGGCTGGTTTCTCTTCAGATTCTTCTAGGAACTGATGACCTTCCAGGAGAACTGTGGGAACCGGAATTCACCTTAATTTATTTTCGGAAAGTTGATGTGAGGATCCGAGAATCTTGCGAGAGAAAACAAAAATTAGAGAGAAAGATCGAAAAAGGAAATTAGGTCAAAAAAGAGAACGAACTTTTATTGCTAAATTGTGTATTGCGAATGTATTGAATGTCTTACAAGATGTAGAGATCGATCCTTATTTATACTAAGACATCCTAAGTCCTAAACAGCCTAAGTTTCGATGTGGGACAAAGGTCTTTTCCTTTTTCCGATGACTTTTCCATAAATCTTCGAATAAGCTTCTAGAACCTTTTATAAGTCGGTTTCAGCCCTTGTCGGTCCATCCTTCCAGCTCGGCCCAATTCTATCCCTCGTCTTTTGGTTCAGTGGTTTTCTCCGGTTTGCTTTAAGTTAATTTTTTTTTGTCTTTAATAGATGAAACATCGCGATGTTTCGAGAAACTTACGAAAACATCGGTATGTTAACGAAAAGACCCTGAAGACGAAGAACGAAGCGAAATGAGACAGAACGGAAGGTGTCAGCCAGCTCGAACCGAGCTGGTCTACTTCCACACCCATCATGCTGACCAGCTCGGTATCCAGGATGGGAGGAGAACTTCCGATAACTCGTGGGATGCATCCAGCTCAGTATACTGCAGGGTGTCGGCCAGCTCGGTATCCAGAAGGGAGGTTTTGACCGAGCTGAGTGTCATATGTCGATCAGCTCGGTATCCTGATTGAGGGAAAAATCGAGCTGATTGCTCCATGCTGTCCGTTACCGAGCGGGCTGCAATGCCCAACTTGTGGATGACATAACTTCCTCGTATCAACTCCGTTTGATCTGATTCTTCTTCCAGGAGCTTCATAATTGACTTGCGAACATATTACAAGTGGTTTCAAGTGCAGAAGACTTGTGTTTTGGAAGATACATCTCGATCATTTAACTGGCTGTTGGCTAATGGAGCCGTGATGATGGAATGAACAAGATGATCGATGGTTTTGAACCAAGAACTTGCAGAATAGCTCTTGAAACTGTGGCTTAGTCTTGGTCTGGATATGACACACCAAAGAGAAACTAAAGGTTTGTTGGATATGACACACCAACAGATGAATCTATACTTTGAAAGAGATTTCTTAATAAAAGATATATTAAGTTGTCAAATGAGTTTACAAAAGAATGTAAAGGAAAAGAAAAGAAGGAATGTGGGGATTGAACTAGTCTTGGAACAAGCTCCGATACTAAACCACATTTAAACAGAAAGACTGAATTTAAATTCAAATAATACGCGGTTTTTACTAAACTTCTAAAATGTGTCTACGTACGGATTTAGGTAGGGCTTCCTAAAGATGAGTAAAGCTTCCGGAATCATGAAGGTCTTCCTGAATTTGGCATAAGCTTCTTGAATACGGCCTTCGATCAATGAGTGGATGATGTGAAGTGATGCTCAAGCCTCATTAAAAACCTCCTTTGGAAAACCCAGTGGGACAAAACCAAAGTAGGGAAAAAGAGTATTTGAAGCAGCACTTCTCCATTCATTGATACACTTGAGCTTCCAACACGATAAAAGTAGCTCGGATTGGTTTTTCTTCACTCCTACTCAAGCGTCCTAGTAATGCTCCAATGGCTTTATTGAATAGCTTGGCTCTGGATCGAGTCATAGGTCCTTTTGGCACTTCCAACACGTCCTTAGCTCCTTGAGATTCCTCAGCTACAAGCTCTCCTTCATCCGGTTCAAGCACTGGTTCAAACTCCTTATCTATGATCATATCATGATGTCGGTTGAACGCATAGATGGCTGGCGTTTCTATGTTAATGGAGGCTCATGTGACTGTGTTGTTGATTTGGAAGCCAGAACTTGTGCATGTGATGTGTTTGATGTTGAAAAAATCCCTTGCTCACATACAATTGCACCTTCAACAGCGACTTGTATGCATATGTCTAATCTTGTCGACCGTGCTATGGAAAGGAGTATTTGTTTGCTACATACGCTTATAACATTTATCCTAAAAACACTGATGAATCCACTGCCCCAAAAATACCATTTCTACCTCCTGTTTTGAAACGTGGTCGTGGGAGACAAAAGAAGTCTAAGTGGCAAACATGGCTAGAAATGTCATGAAAAAATCTTGACTTATGATGAAACTTATTGTAATATTGGTCATAATACGGTATTTTTACTAAATAAGTTACTAACAAGAATAAACATTAGCCGAAATATGTCTGCTTACAAACAACATAGTAATAAGTCTGATTCAAAACAACATAGAAATAAGTCTGATTTTAAAACAACAAAAGTAAAAGTCTACATAAGAAGTAAACATACAAAGTCTGATTAAGAAGTCTCCTAGAGTAGGTGCAACAAAGCTTTGAAAGGACAATCAATTTGTTTTCCTGATAGTTGACCGCTCTACAGCAACAGGTTCAAGTTCGTCAGTCGGATCTTCATACTGGTTCCTCAAGGCTTCAACCTCTTCCTGTCCAGGGTTAATCCGCAGGTCCGATAAACCATCTCCAGACTCAAGACAACAGTCTTCCTCGTCATTTCCACATCTCCTAATCCTCCAGAATTTTAGAACCATAATTACATGTGCAGCCGAAGAAAAAAGCAAATCCTCTTGAGAACTCATGAGCGCATGAACCGTAAGCAACACACCGGATCGTGTTGTCCCTTGCGTCACGGATGTGGAAAACTCTTGATGTCTGTGAAGGATCAGTAACATCAACTACTAAATGACTTGTGCGGTAGATCACACCCATCGTATCTGCAAAATAATTTAGTTCAACTGACATCCATGAAATGGAAATAACACATAGTAATAACACATATTACTGAATCTCCAAATATATTTACCAATATCAATGTTTCTATCTATGTCAAACCCCCAAATTTTTTCAATACCAACAAATTCCATGTAGTGCATATCGTTGATAGGATTTATTTTCTTTCCTACCGTCGATCCAATTACGTTCAGCATGTAGTCGGACCTGGTTGGTTTAAATCCTTAAACTTGCTTGGTCACAGCAATATTCTCTATTTCTACCCAACTCCCTTCACGTTTCTCTAGCCATTGAATCTTGGCGCTTCCGTCGGAGGAATTACTGGTGGCGTGAGGTTTTTAGGGCTCAGCAGTCAAATACCCCACTCTCAACAAGATGCAGTATAGTGTGAGATTTTATCGAACCATCCCAGGGGTTGTCACCCACTTTGGTTTTTAAAACTTAGACAGAGTCTCACCGGATTAGAGTTAGAGAGGAGAGTTAGACAGTATTTTAAGCAGAAATCATAAGGAGGTTCAGTTAGCACAAGATAATGATGTTAGTAGATTAATTAAGGAGTTAGATTGGTGCAAATAAAGTAAAGTAATAAGAAAAAAGGAATGGAAATTGTATAAAGTAAATAAGTAGAAATTGTAAATGAAAAGGTAAATATAATGATGAGATTAATGTTCTTTGATGGTCCATTTTAGGGTCAACAGTGCCTTAAAACAATGAGCTTCACTAGGTTAACCATACTCACAAGCTATAGTTCTTGGAGATAGATCTTTTAGTAAGAAGTTCTGTTTTAGACAATACCACTCTCGTGGATAAGGTCTTTACGAAGCCAGAGCCACCAAAGCTAGCTTTTGCCTAGTGGTGGTGCAAAGGATCGAGCTTTAGGGACATTTTTCATAAAACCGTATGGTTCCTTAGACAGCCAATGTTGTGGGCTAAGGAAACCACACCTTCCATAGTGGTTCAAGCTTCGACCCATGGAGTGGTTCTCTCTATAGGGGAGCTTAAGAACTTCACTGTGGGTAATTAGGCCACAATGAGCATTAAGAAAGACTAAGAAAGAAAGATCTAAAGTTTAAGCTCAAGAACCGAGAGTGAAATGCTCAAGGCGGCTAATTTCCATTCAAACCATCAAGAACACTAAAGATGACTACTCACACATGTTAACCTCAAAATCTATGGAGAAGATGATATTAAACATGATGAGAAGAGTAAGCTTAAGAAGAAGTTAAGTGAAGGCAAGTAAATAAAACGATATGATATTATAAAAACCAAATGAGTTTTACAACATTAAGAACAAGACTTGAAAATAAGCAAGAGCAAAAGTAGAAACTAAAAGATGAGACAAAGAGAATAATGTATATGAGTTTCTCTCTCTTTCCTCTCTAAATCTTGGCTGCTGAAATATGAGGTTGAGGTTGTCTTTTATAGGGGGAGAGGAGACAAGAAAACCCTATAATTCGGGACCACTTTGGACAGGTGGCCTTGTCTCCCTCATGATTATGATGTGGCGCTCTTTTCCTTCTCGCGCCTAAGGTCACTTGTACGGCCTTCTTGCAACGATGCTTGGTTGTTGTGGGAGACCAATGTAGAAGCCCGGGCTTTGCACGTCACTCCTTGTGTTGTGGAGGTTTGTCTTCCGTCTTTCGGGTTGTGCAAACATGGGGCGTCGTACATCGGGATAATCTTGATGTGCTTCCCTAGTGTCCTCTCTTTGTTCTTCGTTCTGCAAGCTTCCTCATTCAGCATCCTAATTCTCCATGTTTTCCTGCAAAACAACTCCAACTATGCAAAGAAATATGCAAGGTCCTAGTCTAATACTCCTAATCCTAAATGCCATGAGAATCTAGCTAAATGATGCAAACGATGATGGTTAAGTGATGTAAAAAAAAAGATACTAAATGATGTTAAAATATGGAGATATCAATTACCATCTCCATTTTGGTTCCCTTCCATATTAACAGCATAGGCCAAGATTTCAAGATTAAAGTCTAAATTAACATCTATATAGATACTAATAAAGAAACAAATGACTCATTTTACCTTCCATGTTCATTGACTACAACGTACGGCCAAAACAGGCCAATGGAAGTGATGAAATAGGAATAGGCTCGGAGCACTTTCAGCCTGAATCGCCAAGAAGTAGTTGTCCTATTTGCCTCTTCTGGGAAGTGTAGGAACGAGATTTCACACAATGTATTTTCGGAAAGTGAATTTGATAAATAGGTCCCAAAAGTTTCGGAATTAGAAACCTCTCGAAAGATTTTGTTAAATTTCCACAAAAGTGAAGAATAAGAAAAAAGAAGGATGAGAATACGATTTTATTGCTAAATCTCGAACAAATAGTGAATCATATATGTATTGAATGTGTAAACGTTTCAGAATATCTTGCAAGAGGTAGGGATCGATCCCTATTTATACTAAGACAACCTAAGTCCTAAACAGCCTAAGTTTCGATGTGGGACAAAGATCATTTCCTTTTTCCGACGATTTTTCCATAAATCTTTGAGGAAACTTCTAGAAACTTCCGTAAGTCAGTTTCAGTCCTTGTCGGTCCATCATTCTAGCTCGGCCCAATTCGATAGACGAAACATCAGGATGTTTCGAGAAACTTACGAAAACATCGGTATGTTTACGAAAAGACCCTGATGACGAAAAATGAAGCGAAATGAGATGAAACAAAAAGTGTCAGCCAGCACGGTCAGCATTTCCTACCGAGCTGGACAGCAGGCAGCATGCTGACCGTCCAGCTCGGTAGCCTGGGTGCAGGAAACGCTGAACTGGCTTGCTTCCGGGTCCATGATGTCGTCCAGCTCGGTATATATGATGAGAGAAGATCTTCCGATAAGTCGTGGGATGCGTCCAGCTCAGTATGCTGAAGGGTGTCCACCAGCTCGGTATCCAGAAGGGTAGATTTTACCGAGCTGACTGGCATATGCCATCCAGCTCGGTAGGATTGGTGAAGGAAACACCCAGCCAGCTGCTCCAAGCTTCCGTACCGAGCTGGACTGCAACTCCTAACTTGTGGATGGCATAACTTTCTCGTATGAACTCTGTTTGATCTGATTATTCTTCTGGGAGATTCATGATTGAGTTGAGAACGAGAACATTTTCCAAGTGGTTTTATGTTCAAAATCCTTGTGGTTTGGAAGATACATCTCGATCATTGAACACATATCTTTTTCAGATTGGAACTCTCGGAAAGTGTCATCCAGCTCGGTTTCCAGGAAGGGAAGGATTGGAACGAGATGAATGCATCATGCTGTCCAGCTCAGTACCAAATTAGGGAGCATGATACCGAGCTGAATGCATCATGACAGCCAGCTCGGCAGACTGGTACCGAGCTGACTGCTCTGTATTGATCAGATCGACGTTCGGTGGCAAATGCTTGGCAAAACATGTATCCAGCTCATGTATGTTGACCAGATCGGTAGGTTTGGCTGCCAAAATACTGAGATGGCTGTCCTCCAAGCTTGGTTGATTGCCTTTTACTCGAAAAATCGTAACTTTCGTCGGTTTATCGGAGGAATCGTTCAAAGGATGAAACGTGATGAACAGATGTCAGTCAGCTCGGTATGACTAGCAGGTCTTGATACCGAGCTGGCTGCCTTGTTTCGTCCAGCTGATCGTCCTTTGTTTGATGAATTGCGAATTCATCGATTTCTCGGAAAAACTCTCTAAAGACAAAATTTCTTACTTTCTTCGTAGAGTTATCGATAAAGTGGTTTTAAATGAACTTTCTCCAAACTCATATCTAAATATGGAAACTATTTTTCGATATTCAAATATTCTAATCGTTAATTCCGGAAATGTGAGTTTTGACCCCAATATTTAGACGCCCAGCACGTCAATATCGAGCATGATCTTGATCAACGATTAAGAGGTATAGTGCGAGATTAAGGAGCAAAAATATTCAGATCCCCATATCTCGGGAACTTCGATTCCGCAATTTTTGAAAGTTCGTACGATCTTCTTCGCGACAGAGCGAGTTTTTCTACCGAGCTGAGATTGGATTGAAGCGTTTCTTGAGCTGCTCGCAAGGTGGAAAAGGAGACAAGGCTGTCTGCAGAAGGAAAGCTATATGTTTTCTGTGTGTTTTAAGGACTGTCCGAACTTAAGTGTCTTGTATGTGAAGTGAGGATCGGTTGTAAGGATACGCTTGGGATGTTGCCTCGTTAAAAACCTTTTACTAAGAAAAACCCTTTGAGAACACACGTAGTAAAGGAAATGAGTGCAATGCGTATAAGGATTTGGAATTATCTTTCCGAAAAACTGTTCGAGTTAAGTTTGTCCAAAGAGATTTTTCCGAAAAACTGTTTAAGTTAATTTTTTCTATAGAGGTTCTTCTGAAAAACTGTTTAAGTTAAGTTTCTCATAGAAGTTCTTTCCGAAAAACTGTTTACGTTAAGTTTTTTCGCGGAAATTTTTTTGGTAAAATTTTCCCGAGAAACTGTTCATGCTATGTTTTTCGAAAGTTTTCGTAAAAGGATTTCCAAAAAACTGTTAAGGATAAGTTTTTCGGAAGTTTTATGCACGAAACCAACCCGTGAACCCTGAATATCGAGCTGGCTGCAATGGATGG
>OVBI01002226.1:0-22462 GCA_900406495.1 Sisymbrium altissimum | reverse complement strand
TAAGGAAGCCACTGTAACCCTCCTCTTTTGTGTGAAATATATCTAAATCCCATTCGTCTTACAAACTCGTAGTACTTTTCCCGTAATGTTTGTTTTTCCGAAACTGTATTATACAGTTTACAAGTCCATACTATTCATTTGTAAACTGAATGATTGGGGGGGGGGGGGGNGGGGGGGGGGGGGGGGGGGGAGGGAGTGACAAATAATTAAACTCTAACCCATAGATATTAGATGAATATATAAATAAACACCTTATATAAGAAGCTTTAGTTATTAAAACTAAACCCTACCCCCCTTTGGAAGGGTCAACCCAAATCGAGAGAAGTAACACTTTCAATTATAACTAATCCCTTCTTTATAAATCCTTAGTTAGGGAAAAGTAAACCCTTCCCTCTTTCGGAGGGTGAACCCATCTGGAGAGACGGAACACATACAACTTTAACTAACCCCTTCTTGATAAACCCTTATTTAGGGGGATCTAAACCCTACCCCCTTCGGAAGGATGAACCCAAGAACTTATAAATAACAGCTACAACTAGAATTAACCTCTGCTTTTATAATCCTTCTTTAGGAAAAACTCTACCCTACATTGTTTGGATGGGTGAACCCAAAGAGACACAAATAACAGATACAACTTGCAAACATACGAGGTGGAGGTTATACTATACTATAACAATGAAAATAAATTTTATAGGATAGTTTAGCTCAAACACTCCAGCATTTTAGTATGGAAATATACTGAAAGAGTTGGGATGCAAAAAATTAGATAAATATGCGTTGGGAAAAAGAGGAGAAAGACCGCAAATATTGTAGCTAATTAGAAATAAACTCAAACGTCGAAAGTATCATTGTCTGGTAACAATCTTAACAAACACCGAAAACGGTTCCAAACTTAATATATAAAACATTACATAACTAGGCCGGAAAAACCCCAATATTCCAGAAAACCTAAGACAGTGGCGTTGCCGATGCAGCTGCTTCCTGAGTCATGAAAGCTTCGAAGCTGTCAATTGCATAGTTCTTTGCATCGGTGCGTAACACGTCATCGTTCAACAGTTTACACAAGCCAACTTCACCTACTGCATGGAGTTCGAGGAGGGCAATACTAGCAACACAGGAAAGGGCTGCGAGGAAAACCATATAGTAAGATTTCTTCTCTAAAAACTCGGATTATTATCTATACTATGTCTTACATATAGTAGTATAGCTGGAGGCATACCTGAAACCTCACAGAGGAAGTCCAGATCTAGACGCGTAACAGGAACAGGAAGGAAAGGTACTTCGTCGAAAACCTTTGGGCATCCATAGAGGCGTAGCAGGAAAGACAACATATGGCAAATGGGTTTGAGAAAAGCCTCTAATTTCTGGGTCGAAGCAACCGCGTCGTTGCAGTCAAGTACAACGATGCTCAACTGCCGCAAGTCAATCACAATGCACACCCAGTGCTGCCCATCAATCTGGTGTGGACAGTAAATGGTGTCAACGTCCGATCCCCACTTTTGCCGGCAGAGTAGAGGTAGTCTTACAAGTGGGGAAAAAGTGTACGTCCCTTTTGCAGGCTCAGCCAAAAATTTCTCATACTCCTTCCCCAGATAAGAAAAAAACGAGGCCGGGACAAAATCATAATGCCTACCACTTTCCCTGTCATGATTACGCTTCAAGAACTCGATCATTACATCAGCAACCTGAGTTTATATAGTATAGTCATGAGAAGGCCATATTTTAAATAAAATGGGACAATCTAAATGTCGGGCGCCATATCTCACACTTCTAGGCTGTGGCGGAGTCAAATAGACTAAGAAATGATATGGATGCAACTTCCAATGTGGCGGATATAGTTAGCGTCCTAACAGTAGAGAGGGGGGGGGGAGCCATACGCATGACATCAGAAGATATTATAAACGATGCCTACATTTATTAAAATAATACATAGTATGGACTTAGTATTATCCACGGCCGTTAGGAATTTTGCAAGGCGGTCACTAGTAGGTAAGGTGAAGGGAGAGTAACCAGAGAGCAGCTTCGGAAGTGTTACAGGAGATTTCACCTGCTGAACCACGCCTCCCCCGTGCACGCCCTTCGCCTTCTCCTTATCATCCGGTTCACTTTTCGACGACCGGGTTATGCGTGGTTTCTTTGGCTCCTTGTCAGTGAGTGTGAATCGGGTTGTTGCTGTCCGTGCCCTTTTTCTGTATCGGGTTTCTTTGGGCTGGGCCTTTTGCACAACTGGTCCATCTGAGATAGCAATCTGGAGAACATATGGTCGTGTTATACTAAATTTGTAGAATAACCCCCCTGTTATACTAAATTTGTCATCTCATCTATACTATATGACAATTTACCTCAGACATTTTTCCCATCACCTCTTGTTCTTTCTCGGCTTCGTTCTCCCTTCCCTGGCTTTCTTGTTCAGAGGGGGCGTCATTAGGAGGTTTGGAATGATGAGAAGTGGTTCCCTACGACAATAGTAGTGGGTCAGACATTTCATAATACATAATTGACTGTGTCATTCCAATTATACTTACGCGTGCAGTTTTTTTAATGCCACCATCCACGCCTCCAACGGAACGTCCTTCACTTTGCCGGTGCGACCCACAGCTGCTAAAATCTTCCGCAGGCTGTGCATGGTGAATGCCAATGTTACGCCATAGCCATTATAAAATAGGAGAAGATAAATAAGACAGTTGAGGGTAGGGGAACAATCTTTAACAGGAGCAGGGTCGTCTATTTTACCCACGTCAGCAGCACTGGCGTTGGACGCCGGAGGGGGACTCTGAGACAAAATTGATGAAGTACTATATTATTAACACTTTGTAATATAGTCTAACCCATGTAAAGTGCTATATATATAATTACCTTGTTCAAACTCCTGGCGCCGGATTTCTCTACGTCTGGGTGAGGATGCAGAATTGATTTGAGGACAATAACAATGATATCGTCCGGACCATCATTGGGTCCACCAGCTGCATCGCCATTTGACCCTATATTGTGAAAGGAAGTGGATCATGATATAGTACAGTACAACGAAATATATAGTAGATAATATTATAATATAGAATGTTTCTTTATCACAATTAACTCGAAACCAACTATAATGGAAATAGGTGTAAGAGTGTTACCGTCGAGTTTTTTTGGCCACCTAATTCTGACGAATGACCGCTATCATCGACCTCCTCTACATGTCCCCCAACCTTAGTCAACCTACTGTCAATAAATTTTTTCAAGCTTACTATTTCTTCCCTAAGTTCGTTAACGTCTATCCCAATTTGACGGACGAGATTGTCAAAGTGGGATTTCAAGGATTCTACACATCCCGCCAATAGCGTCACACTCCTCTCCTCATACTCATCTCCGGCCCTACTCGATAGCTGCCGGATCGTCACTCTTTCACGACGGTCAATCCCTTCCTGCTGGGGTTGCCTTTCTGGAGTTCGCATAGGGGTTTCATCAGGGTTCTCATTTATCCCAGAACTATCATCACCTGGTGTTTCCTCCTTAATCTCAACAGTCTTACGCTTTCTCCGTTGTACGTCCTCAAACTTAACTCCTCCACGCCACCCATTGGATTCGAAAGGGAAATCCTCACGTATCAGTGTTACCAATTGATCAACTCTAGGGTCATCAACCTCTCCTGGGATAAACAACTTAGGCCCTTCACGATCTTCGCAAATTAAAGAACGCATCCTCGCCTGCACGATCCCAATGTACATCGCAGTCAGCAATACAGTTGGGAGACATATAGTATAACAATTACCATATTATACTGTGTAACAAGTATAATATACTATATTAGTAACTATTGTAAAATACTATACTAATATATGAGTTTAATTAATAGGATAAACTGCGTACCGTCCCTTTAAGGTCTAAATTTCGGGCAGTGTGGAAGTTCAGAACCAACGCCCGCTCGCAAACAGCCTGCACCACATCTTCTATGGGGGTTTCCTCAGCTGTGAGTGTATCCCTCCCTGTGTCAGTTACAATAATCTGAGGTCAGGCAACCACGATGACGAGGACCAATGCATGGGCGAAACCCTGAATTGCAACCGAAACCTAGGCGTACTTGGATGCTGTGCGGGACCTCGCATCATGAACAGTCAAAAGAAAGGATTCCCTCCCCCATGGATAATTCATAAACCCTTCAACATCAGCTAGCTTCTCGACGACATCAGGGCATATAAAACTTACCCCGCTAGTGGCACAGATGATGCCTTCAACGATCAATAGAAGCGCAAGCTTGAACCGGATCTCCCGTGTTATGTATTTCTTTCCCTTCAACAGCTTGTCCATAATCCAGTCGGGGGAAACATGTTTCACGGTCCCAAAAAGTTCTTCCCACATCTCACCTGCCACCTCATTCTCTTTAGCTTTCCCTTTTCCCTTTTTCCTCGACTTAACTGCACCACTTTTTCCCGTACATTCAACTTCCCCACAATTTAGTCCAGTAACTAAAGCAAATTCTTCAATCCCATATCGGATAGGCTTCCCAGCGAAAAGCCACCACAACTCATAATCCTTGTTTGTCACTAACTGCCGGCAAAGAAGATGATGGACGAACATAACTGAGAACGTATGGTTCCCCATCTGCATTAGCTGGCCGAACTGTGATTCAGCCAATCTCTCGTTGTCCTCGTCTTCCAAGGCAGTTTTAATCAAATCTAACCACTTCAAAGTGAAGTAGTTGTTTACTCTGTGACGTCCACTCGGTTCAAACCTACTAGCAAAAATACGCTCCAGTAGTAAATCGTCGTCCATCCTATATAATCAGAAAAGCATTTTTTAATATACTATTTCAAAATTTGTAATTGAAGCCTATATATTGTATACAAAGTTATATACTATGTTGTCATCAGATACTCACTATCCTATTATTAATAATCAAAATACTACACTACGTATGTAACTAGATATCATAAGTTAATGATATTTCAGATGTCTAAATTCATAGAACAACACACAATCTAAACTACAATTTACTGTGAATCCATACTACATAAATACCGAACTGAATAGAAAGTATAGAATGTAGTCCTAATTTGCAACCCCAACTGAAAACCGCGGGTACTGTTACTCCTAACATCGGAATCCTTATTCCTGGAATTCCCCGGAACACAGCAACGAGTACTCCCACCAAACAACAGTCACAAAATTCTGTAACCGTAATCGTCCCGTATTCACGACAGGAAGACTGACATCTGAAATTTTAGTGTTACCTTCTCGAGACTACGCTCCGGCGAGTTCACAATGATTTCTGGTACAGTGCAACAGTGGCGGAAATCTGGCTGGCGGTTCCTGCCATGTAAACAGTTAGAATTACCTCCAGTCGCGCAACCATATATATATATATATATATATCTCTGTTTAGATAGACTCGACGGATTCCGATTGCGCATCCTATATAAGAAACTACTTACCCCGACGGATTCCGAGTGCGCATGCGCAGTGGTAACCTCAGTTTTTTCCCTTCTTCTCTGACCTCTAAACCTAATATCTCTCTCTCTACAAAGAAAGTTGTGTTTCCCCTCTAAAGAGTCGACGTTTTATCTTTCTAAATTTTATTTTAAATTATAAACCTAACATCAGTCGCGACTGTTCATTTCTGCAAAACCGTCATGCGTGTCCAATATTTTCATCGACTCGCGTCTACCAAAGTGAGGGCATTTTAGGAAATATTACATATAATATACAGTATATCGTAGCCACGACTGCTAATGGGTATGGGCTTGATAAATGTTTTTTTTGGTCATTTGGCTTAGTTTCTCTACTTTATATCGGGTTGGTTAGATTTTTTTATTAGTTTGGTTTAGAAAAAAACGTTGTCAAAGTTTACCAAATAAAATTAGAGTTTATTTAGGTTGGTTTTCTATTAGTTTGGTTATTTATAATGTTACTAGATAATAATAGGCGTATAAAATTAGAAATTAATATTAAGTTATCGAAAAATCTTGTTTTCTAATCTGTAGTTAAAAAATCCAATAAACCAATAAAACATTATATATTCTGAAAAATAAAGTTTTTAAATGAAAAAAAAAATTAAAATAAATTTTAAATATTATACCATATAAAATGAAAATATATTTTATGAATAAATATATTTTTTAATGAATCTTCGAAAAAATTTAGATGTCTATATTTTACAACTACAAAAATATTTGCATTAAAAATATATTTTTCTAAATTTTTCTATTAAAATATATTCTCTTAAAATATTTATTATAATTTCTTTATAATAATATTTGTAATCTATTGGTTTGAGATTTTTTAAAACGAAAAATTACTATTAAAAGTTTATATTTATAAAAGAAAAATAGACATTCTTTTTCTATCTACTAATGGTGTCACATATCTCACCACACCTCCTCACACACCGGAACATCATCTTTTTTCCAAAACGAAACCACCGTCATATTGTTGAGACGAGTCTTGCCTTGTTCACACATGCAACAATGCCAGCCACATATGTTGAAGATAAGCTTGACTAATAAGCAAAGCCTAAAGGGATTAGGATTAGATTAACCTATTAGGATTAAGAAAAGTCTGTATCAGCATATATATAAGTAGTTGCAGGTCTGTTGCAATTATGGGAGTGTCTTAGTCTTGTGAGTTTGAGAGCTAGAGAGATTATTGAGTTATTGTGTGCTTTAGTTTTGAGTAAGTTTCTAAAACTTGATAAAGAAAAGTCTTTATTCTTGTGTTCTACAAATCTTTCAATCTACATTTGGTATCAGAGCTTCTAGGTTTTACACCGAATGTCAGAAAAAACAGAAAAGGCCATCACCTCGATGGCCCAAACCTCACGAGAAGGAGGAGGAGGAGGATCGTTGTCCTCCATTCAATTCCCGATGCTAAGCAATACAAATTACTCATATTGGGCTATGCGTACGAAAGCTGCACTCAAGGTTCACAAAGTCTGGGATCTCATCGAAGAAGAAAAGGAAACAATGGATGAAGAAAAGAACAATATGGCTGTAGCTCTTCTGTTCCAGTCACTACTGGAAGCCATAGCTTTACAAGTCGGGGAAATCAGTAATGCACAAAAGCTTTGGACAGCTATAAAAACTTGGTATGTCGGAGCAGAAAGAGTTAGAGAAGCAAGATTACAAGCCTTGATGACAGATTTCGATCGCTTAAGGATGAAAGATTCAGAAACAATTGATGACTTCTCAGGCAGAGTATCTGAGCTCTCTGCAAAATCAGCTGCTTTAGGAACTGCCATCGATGAACCTAAGCTCGTAAAGAAATTTCTTAAAAGTTTACCTCGTAAGAAATACATACACATAGTAGCTTCCTTAGAACAAGTTCTGGATCTTAATACGACGAGCTTCGAAGACATTATAGGACGTCTCAAAGCCTATGAAGAAAGAGTAAAAGAAGACAATAAACCATCAGAGGATCAAAGCAAATTGATGTATGCAAACACAGATTATCACAACAGCTATTCCAATCAAGAATACATTGGAAATTACAGAGGAGGTTACAGAGGTATAGGACGAGGAGGTAGATACCCTTTTAAAGGACGAGGTCGTGGACGACAAGGAGGAGGAGGCATGTCTGGAATCACGTGTTTTCGGTGTGATAAGAATGGTCACTACTCATATTTGTGCCCTGATCGTCTTCTTAAACTACAAGAAGCAAGAGAGAACGAGAAAGAAAAGGATACAGAAGATGCAGATTCACTTCTAATGCATGAAGTTGTCTATTTAAATGAGAAAAATGTGTACCAAGTAAATTTGAGACAAACATAGATGGAGAAGATGTCTTGTATCTGGACAACGGTGCAAGCAACCATATGACCGGGGATAAAAGATACTTTGATAAGCTTGATCTTACGATTACTGGAAAGGTACGCTTTGGAGATGATTCACGCATAGACATCAAAGGAAAGGGCACAATCTCATTCATAGACATGAATGGAAAACCACGAGTCATGACTGATGTCTACTTCATTCAAGGACTCAAAAGCAACATAGTAAGCCGAGGTCAAGCAACAGAAGCAGGCTGTGATATCAGACTACGAGGAGGACAATTAACAATGAATTTCATGATGGAAAGCTTCTTACAAAATCGACAAGATCTAAAAACAGATTGTACAAAGTTAGAATGGGGTTGAAAGACAACACACGACTACTCTTAGCAAGTGTAAACGAGTCAAACAAATGGCACGCAAGAATGGGGCATGTCAATTTTGATAGACTGAATTCTATGATCAAGAAGAAGCTGGTTCATGATGCACCAAGAAATACATTAGAAAAGAACCTATGCAGCTCTTGTCTACTCGAAAAACAAACACGACAACCTTTTCCACAAGCAACCACGTTTCGAGCAACAAAGAAATTGGAACTCATACACGGAGACCTCTGTGGACCAATCACACCAACCACAAGCGGAGGAAACAGCTATGTTTTTGTACTTATTGACGACTACTCAAGATATATGTGGACAATCTTGCTAAAAGAAAAGGGAGAAGCCTTTCAGAAATTCTGCAAATTCAAGGTAATGGCTGAGAGCGAAAACAGTGAAAGGATTGGAACACTAAGAACAGATCGAGGAGGAGAGTTTGTGTCAACAGAATTCAACTCATTCTGTGAGATATTTGGCATAAATAGGCATCTCACAGCCCCGTACACACCTCAGCAGAACCGTTTAGTCGAGAGAAGGAATAGGACGCTAATGGAGATGGCCAGAAGCATACTCAAACACATGCACCTACCAAACTACTTATGGGGGGAAGCAGTGAGACATTCTACGTATCTCCTAAATCGAGTGGGAACAAGAACACTCAAAGACAAAACACCATATGAG
This sequence comes from Sisymbrium altissimum, assembly GCA_900406495.1. Taxonomy (NCBI): domain Eukaryota; kingdom Viridiplantae; phylum Streptophyta; class Magnoliopsida; order Brassicales; family Brassicaceae; genus Sisymbrium; species Sisymbrium altissimum. The sequence continues at coordinate 13,660 of OVBI01002226.1, read as the reverse complement.
CTTTATCGAGACAAGAGACCAACAGTTGAGCATATACGAATATTTGGCTGTATAGCATATGCAAAGATTGACTCCCCCCATCTAAAGAAATTCAATGACAGAACAAGAATACTTGTTCATCTAGGGACAGAACCAGGGTCCAAGGCTTATAGACGGTATGATCCTCAAACAAAAAAGATTGTGGTCAATCGTGATATGATCTTTGATGAATCAAAAGGATGGAATTGGAAGGCCAACAATGAAGAAAAGGACAATGATGGGAGTTTCAGAGTTACATTCAATGAAACTGGGAATCACGGTCTGCAGGAGATAAAAGAGAATACTGAAACAGAACAACCCAGAGCAAATAAAGAGGAACCAACAAGTGAAGACGATGAAAGTAACTCTGAGACTCAAGAAATAGCAGAACAAGAACCAGAAACCACCATGACACCCGTCTTGCGAAGGTCTGAAAGACAAAGAAACATGCCAAAATATCTCGATGATTAAATCTTGCTTGCAGAAGAGGAAGGAGAAATACTACTGCTATGCTTAAATAATGAACCACGGAATTTTGATGAAGCAAAACAATCCAAAGAATGGATTGAGGCATGTGAAGAAGAGTTAAGCTCTATTGAGAAGCTAAGAACCTGGGATTTAGTTGATCTACCTTTTGGAGCAAACGCCATCGGACTAAAATGGGTTTTCAAGGTGAAAAGGAATGCTGATGGAAGCATAAACAAATATAAAGCAAGATTAGTCGCAAAGGGATATGTTCAGCAATATGGAGTGGATTTTGAAGAAGTGTTTGCTCAGTGGCACGAATTGAGACAATCAGACTCTTAATTGATGTAGCAGGATCACATGGTTGGGAGATACACCATCTTGATATTAAAACTGCCTTTCTCCATAGAGAATTAAAAGAAACAGTCTATGTTTTGCAGTCTGAAGGATTCGAAAAAAAAGGAAGAGAAAGAAAGGTCTATAAACTAAACAAAGCTCTATATGGTCTACGACAAGCACCTAGAGCCTGGAATAACAAATTAAACCATATTCTGTTGGAGCTCCAGTTTACTAAATGCTCAAAAGAACCTTCTGTGTACAGAAAGCAACTTGGAGAACATCTGTTGGTTATTGGAGTTTATGTTGATGATCTCTTCGTTACTGGAACAAGCTTAGATGTTATTAACAAATTCAAGAAAGATATGGCAAGCAACTTTGAGATGAGTGACCTCGGCAAGTTAACATATTACCTTGGAATTGAAGTGCATCAACGAGAAGATGGGATAACTCTGAATCAAAACTGTTACGCTATGAGAATCTTGGAAGAAGCTGGCATGAAAGACTGTAATCCGGTACAAATACCAATGGAAGTAGGACTGCAATTGTGCAGAGGAGAGAAAGAAGTAGAGATTGATGCTACAGGCTATAGGCGAAATGTAGGGTGCTTGCGATATCTTCTGCATACAAGACCTGATTTGGCATACTGTGTGGGAGTCCTTAGTAGATATATGCAAAGCCCACGAGAGTCTCATGGAGCTGCAATGAAAATGTGTATGAGATATCTCAAAGGCACTACAACTCTCGGTTTGTGTTTTAAAAGGACAAAGATGCCAAAATTAGTGGGTTATAGTGACAGCAGTCATAACATTGATCCAGATGATGGTAAGAGTACAAGTGGACATATTTTCTATCTTGGAGACAGTCCAATCACGTGGTGTTCACAGAAACAAGAGCTTGTAGCATTGTCCTCTTGTGAAGCCGAATTCATGGCTGGAACAGAGGCTGCTCAACAAGCAATTTGGTTACAGGATTTGTTATGTGAGATTACAGGATCTGAAAGAGAAAGAGTCACCATTCGAATTGATAATCAGTCAGCCAAAGCCCTTACAAAGAACCCGGTCTTTCATGGTAGAAACAAGCACATCCAAAGGCGTTATCACTTTAGAAGAGAGTGTGTGGAGAATGGACAAATCAAAGTTGAACATGTACCAGGGACAGAACAAAAAGCTGATATCTTGACAAACTCGCTAGGAAAGATCAAGTTCATGGAAATGAGAGATCTAATTGGTGTCCAAAGTCTTGAGAAAGATAACTTCAAGCTTAAGGGAGAGAATGTTGAAGATAAGCTTGACTAACAAGCAAAGCCTAAAGGGATTAGGATTAGATTAACCTATTAGGATTAGGAAAAGTCTGTATCAGCATATATATAAGTAGTTGCAGGTCTGTTGCAATTACGGGAGTGTCTTGGTCTTGTGAGTTTGAGAGCTAGAGAGATTATTGAGTTATTGTGTGCTTTAGTTTTGAGTAAGTTTCTAAAGCTTAATAAAGAGAAGTCTTTATTCTTGTGTTCTACAAATCTCTCAATCTATAACATACTGGTCTTATTCTCTTGCAGCTGCAGTTTACCTCATAAATCGCCAGCCCACACACACTCGCTCCACTATGCCTATGAAAGCTTTTTGGTATGTCACCTAATTATTCAAAACTTCGAGTCTTTGGTTTCCTATGTTTTCCTTAGCTTAAAATCTATAACAGCCATAAATTAGAATCCAAATCCCAGCCGTGTGTTTTTCTTAGCTATTCCTTAAGCCAAAGCGCTTACCTGTGTCTTGAACCTATCACTTCCAGAATTTATATTTCTCGACATGTTCAGTTTGTAGAAACAGTCTTCCCTTTCAAACAAAAATCACTCCATCTCCTCCACTTGAAACTTCATCTTCTTCTTCATGGTGCCCGCCAGTCACCACAATTCTGACGGTACCATCACATCCTCCATCTCGGTTTTCCTCAGTCACAAGGTCCTCAGGTATGGCTTTTTTTTACCCGATGATGTAGTAATGCCAACCGCTGTTAATGAATCTCAACAAGTGCAGAATGTAACCACCTCAGAGACAAAGCATGGTGTCAATACTCTGCTCCTCTCGAATCAGTTAATCATCATCCCATGGTGACAAGTAGTAAAAATCAGATCACTAAACCAGTGCAACGTCTAACTATGGTTGCTCAGAAGCACTCGGCCAAAACCGAAACCTCTTTCTTTTGACGATGAACCAACTTACATTTCTCAGGCTCTCAAAGACGACCGTTGGTGAGCTTCAACGACTGCTGAATTCAACTCTTAGGTAAGTAATCTTACTTGGTATTTGGTTCCTCCGAATCCAACATACAACATAGTTGGCTGCAAATGGGTATTCCGCACTAAGAGACTCTGGGATGGCTCTGTGGATCATTACAACTCATGCCTTGTGGCAAAAGGATTTCATCCACGGCCGGAGATTGATTTTCAGGGTACATTCAGTCCGGTTATCAAGCAGCCCACGATCCTTCTTGTCCTCGGTCATGCAATCACATATGATTGGGATCTACGCCAACTGGACATCTACAATGCTTTTCTGCAGGGTTCCTTAAATGAGGATCGTTACACAGAGCAACCACCTGGTTTTGTGAAGAAGGACATACCAACATATGTATGCAAGCTGTAGAAAGCAATCTATAGCCTTCAGCAGGCACCTCGAATGTGGTACATGGAACTAAAAAATGTCCTTTTCCGACTTCGCTTCACAAACTCACTTGCCAATGCTTCCTAATTTATTTATATGGTCAGACTTGTTACTCTATATGTCATTGTTTATGTAGATGACATTATAGTTACAGGTAATGATTTGAAGAGAGTCCCAACACTTCATTAACTTGTTGAGTAAACGGTTTTCTTTGAAGGATCTTGGCGAATTATCTTACTTTCTTGGTATTGAGGTTTAAACGTACACCTTCATATATACAATTATTTTTATTGCTATTTATAGCTATTAATCCAATTATTTTTTTTGGGTCATTTCGTTTAGTTTCTAATATTTTTTCATATATACATATACTTTTTAATAATGTTGATAATAAATAAAGTTTGATAGATTTTTTTATAATTAGAGTAATAAAGTTTGTTCCCTTTGCATGAAAATCGCCGAAAGCAAACATTGGATCTTCAATCAACCCTAAACTTTAACAAGCGATACCATCAGGAGATTTAGGGAGCATAATCTTGCTAAGACATCTTAAAAAGGCCCCAAACTTTTCTAAATTCTGATCTAAAGCAAACTGAAAAAACTCCAAAACTTAATTCACAAATAACATGGAACCTCACTATACAACCAAAATTTATCACATAGTGAAAGAATTACTCCATGTTAAAAGAAGAATCAAGCATAGTCGGCGAATTCCAAAACCATTGACACCTCCAGGAATAAGTCACCTTCAACAGAAGGATTGTCTAAAACATGCAAAATGAGAGACCGATAAACGAAAGGAGAATCTGACTAGCAGAACTATAATCAACAAAAATTCCGGATAAGCTAGAGACCGAGTCCAATTAGATCAGAAATAAAATAATAAGAACTAAAAATATGCCCTCTCTCTAAAAGATGTGAGAGAAGAGAGAGTCTCGTCTCTTAACATTGTGTTTTATTGTGATAAATGTCCATAATTTATCTTTTTGATATAACATTCTTTCTGTTTTTACTTTTTGTTAGCTTACAAATTATTTATTTGACATTTTTCATTCCATCTTAAATATAGATTATGATTTATCTTTTGATATAATGTTTTTTCTCTTTTTTGTTTTTTTTCAAAATCCATGTATCTAAATCCGATGAACCGACTATCCCACGTAAACCACCCGACAATGACGGCTTTAGTGATTCTGAAGTGCCCAGTAATTCCCTCATGTAAATTTGTCGGTGGCCATCGCTCAAACCCAAGTGGTGAGAAGATACTACTATTCTTTTCATCACCATTGGACCACAAAGTGAGTGATTTTCTTTCTCTTTTCTCTTTTGATTTTTTTATTGGCCTACGAATGATTTATTTGACTATTCCCATTCCATGTTCCTCCTTTTCTTTAAATAGAGAGCATGCAAGGTAACATTTCATTCATCACTTGTTTCTCCGCAAAACAAAAGATTATAAACAGTTGAAGAAAATGGCTTCCAAGTCTTTGGTTCTGTTGGGTCTCTTTGCACTTCTATTTGTCGTCTCAGAAGTAGCGGTATCTGAAAGGCAGTCCGGTACTTCAAAATCTTTTTTTTTTTTTGGTCAATAAAATCTTTTATATATTTCAGACTAAATAGTAATTGTTTGTGTGGCTAATTGAGCACTACAATTTATAAGTATGATGCAAATTTTATATAGAACGTACCAGCACAAATTTTATATCTCACCAAAACTAATGTAACATTGGATAATTTTATCTAAAGTTCGGACAGTTGGTTTGAACTACGGTCAATTATTTAGACTTACAAAAGTCCAACCACACCTAAGTAAAACACCTATTATGAATCTATGATGTTGACCTCTGACCAAAAACATATATATGATGTTGATCAGTAAGTAAGACACGTACACTTCTGTAAAGTAAGTCTTATGATACGTATCAGGACGTGTCAATTGTCAAACATTTAGAGCAAATTTTGAACAAAAACTATATTGAATGTTATATATCTTTTTTTTTTCTAAATTAGAGATCCGATATTATATATATATCTTGAAAAAAATACGAGAAATTTAGAAATCCGGGAGAGTAATGCACATCTGACGTGCTAATAGGTTCATTGAAACAATGTTCATGTTGTTTTGGCCTTTTGGACAGGTACAGTGAAGTCAGAGAGTGAAGTAACTTTGCAACCTGATCAATTACGACCATTCCCCGCAGCTTCTTGCTATCGCGGCTGCTGCAAATTAGTTTCCCGGGGAAGCCGTATGTGCACAAGGTGTTGCACTAATGGCGGAGAAGCTTTTCAGACACAGCCCGGCCACTAAAAGTCGTTAATGTATTAAGCACCACCGTATATACACTTATGTGTGTTTATGGGTATGCGTAAACGACAGTGGTGCGTTTGTAATGATGCAACTGTCTCAACTGTAGCAAAGGGGCAGGATGGATTAAGAATCGAAAATATGAGAATAAAGTTTGCTTATGTTATGTCTCTGTGTTTGAGTTGTAAACTTCGTTGTTTTTATAAAAATCGTTTGTACTTTGTAGTTTATGTTATTCTTTTGCGGTTTTCTGTATCAATGTTATTTCGAATAAACAATCATATTCAGGTGAAAAAAAAAAATCATACTCAAATCTATGACTGAAAAAGCATAAATAAATATAAACAGGCTGGCGAAAGAATGTTTGGTTGTTTCGGATATTTCAGATGGCCTTTGGACGTATACTAAATTATTGGTGTTTTTCAATAGTGGCGATATTCTTTTTTGGCAACATCTACATTACTCAATATTAGATTTTTAAGAAGCATTACGCCTAGATGATCTGTAATAATATTTTCGTTTGATATTTTTCTTTTTCAATAAATTCTAAACTATTAAAAACCTAACAAAATTTACCAAAATACATTAAATACGATGTGTCATTTTTTATTTGTATTTATTTATAAGATTTTGTTAATAAAAATAATATAAAAATAATTGATTATTTTCATTAAATAACTAATTAATCATAAATATAATTAATATATTTTCAACGTATTGGAACTCATATCTATATTAATATTAATTGAGAAATACAATTTTAAAACTATTTTTAACAAACTTTTTATTTATAATCATACCATTATTTTTTTTTGCCAACACATTTTATAGTAATCTTTGTATTTTCTTCCAATATTTATTGTTTCCTAATTACTAACATTTAGAAAAGTATCAATGATTTTATTTCAAAATTCTAAGATTTTATCTTCCAAAACTGTGGACCAATTAAAAAAAAATTGACAAAATGAATGAGTACTTTATATTTTTATTGTTTTTAAACTGTATTATTATTATGTAACATTTATAGAAAATTTATAAACACAACATAAAATATATATTATTTATGATTTATGCCATTGAGTAAACATATTAAAAGTGTTTGACAAAAGATTTAATAGAGATTAGAATTATAACTGCATTGGTTTATAAACATATATATTATATTAATAACTTTTATCTAAAATGCATCATATTTTATTAGTAACTTTTATTCAAAAAGTATGATATTAAATTAAAAAAGCTATATAAAATTTTTCCTTGCACAAACATAGATTTATTATTAGATTTTAAAATATGTAAGAGGTTTGTATAATCAAAAAATGTGTAAAAGTTTTGTATCATCATATACTTATTTTCCATGAGAAGATGAGTCTCGAGGATTCTCTATCATAATATTTTTAAATCCAATAACATTATTATAAATTCAATTTTAATAATACAAGTTTTATAAAATATTCTTTTTTAAAATTATTTTTCTTTACAAGCACGAATTAAAAAACTTAACCACGTACGAAGAGCAGGTAAAATCCTAGTGAATAGTATTAAAAATAATTAATAGATATTTTAGAAAACTGATTTCTTTATGTATCTTTTTATATCCTGTTTTCATTATTAAAAATCGGTCAATTCAACATTTATTTATCATTAATTTTCTTTCTACTCTAATCAATCACCATCACAATTTAATTATTATGAGTTCTTTCATATATCAAACATATCTTGTTGCTCTACATATCAATGCTGACCGAGCTGGTTGACACTTTTCGTTTCGTCTCATTTCGTTTCTTTCTTCGTTTTTATGGCCTTTTCATAAAACATACCGATGTTTTCGTAAGTTTCTCGAAACATTACGATGTTTCGTCTATCAAAAAAACCGAAGAAAACCATTAAACGAGGAATAGAATTGAGCCGAGGTGGAAAGATGGCCTGACAAAGGCTGAAACCAACTTACGGAAGGTTCTAGAAGCTTCCTCGAAGATTTATGGAAAAATCGTCTGGAAAAGGAAAAGACTTTTGTCCCACATCAAAACTTAGGTTGTTTAAGACTTAGGATGTCTTAGTATAAATAAGGATCGATCTCTACCTCTTGTAACACATGGAATGTATTCGCAATACACTATTCATTCGAGATTTAACAATAAAATCGTATTCTCTTTTTTCCTTTTTCTTATTCTTCACTTTTGCGGAAATTTACCAAAATCTTTCAAGAGGTTTCTCATTCTAGAACTTTTGGGACCTAATTATCGAATTTACTTTCCGAAAATACATTATATGAAATTTTTTTCCCACAAGGCTTAGAAATCCAATGCTTATGCGCTAAGACCTTCATTTCTTCTTTTTTGGGTAATAAATCTCATGGTTCTATGTAGAGTACCCCCAAATCTTACCTTTCCTCCCTACTCTCAAGTCTTGCCTCTCGATTCTACCCCCCAAGCTGTGCCTCTCCTCCTTACCCCCAAGCCACCTCTCCTCTTCATGCCTGAGCTGGCCATGTTGTCCCATTCTTCCACGAGGCGACAATAGCTAGCATGGACCCGAGCTATGGCTTGCATCATTAGTCCTCGAGCCAGAAATACCTTAACTGGTACCCAAGCTTTAGAGGGGAGAGAAGTCCATGAGCCAAGGAAAGAAAGAATAGTCCCATGCCGCACATCTCCTCTCTATCCCCGAGCCAGTCTGCCTCCAGACCCCGAGCTGTTCGAAGTCCATTTTTAAGACATAGTATCAATTTGATAAAACATTGTGATATTGTGCAGAAATACGCATTGTTTTATTATCATAAAATATCAAGAAGCTTACATATAAACAAAAACCAGACACTGATTTGGAGTTATATTAAGAAATGACTAAGTCAGAGGTGGAAGAAAAGATGTGGCCAGGCCCGTAAAACAAGATGTCGTGGGCTGCACTGGAACTCTCAAAAGTTTTAGAATTTTTTTTTAAAAAAAAATTGGTGAAGATACAAGGAAAACAAGATCTCACATTGCTAACTGACTTTTTGGAGGTTCAAGTCAGTCACTATATATACAAACATGTTTAAGATTTTAACATTAGTATTACTTTTACTTTTGAACTTTGTACAAAACTATTCAAAATTAATTATCAATAAAATCTCTTTCAATGTAATTTTTTAAGTTTTTTCCATAAAAATTTAGATACATAGAATATATATTATTTTTTTGGAGTAGTAAGGGTTTTGAAAATGCACTGCTTATTTCTAAAATAATTAAATTTATTTTAAAAAATTATTAGAAAATTATGTATATCCTTAAAGTTATTATTGCAAAATATTTTTATAATTCTAAAAATTTACAAAATTTTCTACTACTTTTTATAATTTTAACAAATTACTCAACTTTTAAAATTAATTAACTCTTTATATATTAACTAGGTGATTTTTCCATGCTATTGCATGGTTATGAATATTTACAAAATAACTAAATCAAAATTATTGGTTAATATGACATTTTATTTGCTTATAAGTTTTTACTTTTTTTATCAACTATATGTATTCATGTAACTATAAGATTGTTTTAAATAATTTTAGGATGTTATATATCTTATTAAACATATAATTTTGGTATAAGAATTTAGATCAATACAGTTATTTATTTTTCGATTTATTATGTGGTACATATCCCTTAAAATTAAAATACAATTAGTTTTTGGTTCTATTTAGGCTAAAGTTGTGTCGGTTTTTCCTTTTAAATGTGTAAATCTATTTTTGGAAAAATCGGTATATTGATATATGTTTTTTTGGAAAAAATAAAATTAAAAAAAACCTAAATATAGATCGGTATTAAACAAGTGATTTTTGGTATAAGAATTTCGATCAGTATTGTTATTCATTTTTGGATTTATTATGTGACATATATTATTTCGAGTTGAAATATAATTTTTGGTTATATTTAGGAAAAAATTGGGTCTGTTTTGTGTCTTAGATTTGTAAATCTATTTCTGGAAAAATCTATCAATTGATATATGTTTTCTGGAAAAAAACAAAATTAAAAAAAAATCTAATTATATATTGGTTTGAAGTTGCATAAACAAACCAAATTAGTAATTTTTTGAAATATCATGAATGAATGTATATGAATATTAAAAAAATAAAGCAATTATAATAATTCATTACTATTCACTTTTATTTTTTATATTTTAAAACTTTATGTAATTTACATGCATAAAAATTAAATGAAATATTATTTTAAATTTATCTTATTATCTTAATTAGATATGTGATTTCATGTATAAAATTTTGACCTGTCTAGTTCTTCTTTTTTTGGTTATTTATTTATATTTGTAATCTATTTTGGTATCTTTATAATATTATATATGTTTTTGGAAAACACTTAAAAAACAAGTTCTAAAATGTTGATCGGCTCTTTCCATGACCGAACCAAACTAATTAATTATTTGTTGAAACTTTATGAATATATTTTGAATTAACATTTTTTATATATAAAAGTTAACTTTCAAATAAATTTAACGTTTTCACTGTTTCTTATTAATAGGTTAATATTTTTTAGATATGTAAATTTTTTTAAAAAAAATTCAAATATCTCCGGTTTAATTGTTATCATCCAAGTGTTGATTTTTTTGGAAATCTTGATCATTTTAACGTTTCTATTTGGAATTATTTTAAAGCTTTTTCGTTTAAATATGATTTTAAAAACTTTTATGTTTTTAAATTAATGTTTTTATATTTAATAAACATATTTTTAAATTTCAAAGTACTTTCTCTTAATATGATTTTATAAAAACTTCCCTTTTTGTAATTTGCTTTTTATAGTTTTTATATATATAAAAATTATATTATTTTTTAATATTATTTTCTTTTATTAATGTGATTTTGGAAAAATTTCATTAAACAAAAACTTTAGTAATGACAATTATTTTAAAGTTATTTCCTTTTTAATATGATTTAGAAACACTTTCTTTTTTTTAGAATTAACATTTTTATATGTAGTAAAAATATTTCTATCTTTCATATTTATTTATTTTAAATATGATTTTAAAAAGACTTTCTTTTTTTGTAATTTTCGTTTTATATATAAAAAATTATTTTATTTTTTTAAATTATTTCCTTTTATTAATGTGATTTTGAAAAAAAAGTCATTGGTTTTGGTAATGACAAAAAATTCATTAAGAATATTTTTGTAATTAATCTTGATAAGAACTAACGTGAGCATAACATGTAGAAAACTGACTTCTCAGCATTTTATAATGTTAACAAATTACTCAAATTTTAAAATTAAGTAACTCTTTACATATAAATCTAATTCCCAAAACTCCAATTACATTTTGGAATTATCTGGCAGTTTTGTTGTGGTTACAAACAATTTACTATTATCTTTACTAGGTGAGAATCCGCGCTACACACGGAATATATATATTTTTAATATTTATATTAATTTTATAGTTAATTTGGTATTTACAAAAATACATAAATGAATAAATTTTTAAAAATCAAAATAGATATATTAATGAGATTTTAAGTACATCGGAAACTGAATGTTGATTATGGGAGAATGCTCAATTGATAAACACAACAGTATATGATGGTTGATGGTATTTTGTAGATGGTAATAAAATATTTTCTCAAGGTAAAGTTGGTATTGTAGTAAAAAGGGGGTGGCGAAAAAAGGGTGGTCTCGCAATACCCTAATAAGTTCAACACCCTTAAATACATATTTTGAAGCTTTAGTTTGGGCAATAGAGTATATGAAATATTTTCAACATTAGCAAGTAGTTTTTGCTATACATTATTTTGACTTAGTTAATATAGTGTCTAAGCCTGATGATTGACTGATTTTTACAATGCACAATATTAAAGGTCTCACTTCAGAATTTTTTTCATACTAATTCGGTATAACTAAACTGGATTAAAGAGTATTTTTAGTTGTTTTTGTTCAAATGTATTTGTTGGAAAAAGGTTTTTTATTTATTTCTTTATTGGTTAATTCCCCAAAAGTATTTCTTTTAATATTGTTTTTTTTTGTTTTATATTAGTTGTCTTTTTAGAGATTTGTTGTTTGTTTAAAATTATTTATTATTTTTAATTTTTAATGCAAAATTAGTTTTTTATTTTTTATAATATTTTTATGCAGTTTTTTTTGTTAATGGTTGAATTCTGTATAAATAGATAATTAATTATGTTTTTATATTGAAAAATATAAAAAAATTTCAATATAAAAAATTTAATATTTTTTTAATATGTGTGTATAACTTTAAAATGAGAAATAATATAAAACAGAAGAAATCTAATTTTTGATATTTGTAACTGGGGCTTCTAACTCAGTTTCAGTTTGGTCTTAGATAATTTGACCAATTTTATAATTTCTTATATTTATTTGATTGTTTATTTTTCTTTTATTGAATTTTTTTTCTGTTTTCTTTTTAGTCCTACAGAGAGAATGTATCCATGGTATTTTCTACACCAACCTTTCTTTACCATTTCATACATTTTAAGTTTCATGTTGTTATTAATATCCCCAGATTCCCCATGGTTGTATGAGTACATTTTTGTCTTGTCAATTTGTTGTTGTTTTCTTTTATCTTGTAAATTTGCTTCTTCTTTTTTGGGTCACCGTAAATTTAATTTCTTAGGTTCTAAAACTCTAAGTTTATTACACTTTGGTTGGTGTATGATTAAAGTAAATGTGTTTGTCCATCACTAAATCTGTTGGGTGCCAGGTGATTCTGCTGTAGAATTTGTTGAATTACTTTTCCCTCTCGGATATCACTCCTGATTTTGAGAAGTTAACTGACTCTTCGATCGTTTGATTAATTTCTTATATTAAGGACATTATTAATGGTCCTTTAGTAGGTAAGATATAATTCTTATATTCATAACTCTTGCAACATTTTTTTTTTTAATTTCATTAGTTTTCTTCCCAAGAACACAAGGTTGGCCATAGACGTATGGTGATAAAAAAGAAATTCATGAGACATTATGCAAGGCTAATTTTACACAACTTTGCAAAATAATTAAAGTGTGAAAGAAAAACAACAGTTTTTTTGGTCCCAATCAAATTTTGCCTCTCGTTATTTCCAATCGCCGTAACAGTTTCGACAACCATTGTAGCAAAAAAATAAGAAACATTTTAAACAAGCTTAACATAACATGTGTGTTGGATTACCTCCTGGACTTTCATTGTTGTTATGCATCCTTCTGATGGGTTTATTGTGCATCTAACTGCTGCTAAACATTATACTGAAGATTAGTGTGAGAATTTGTGAGATTCTAGGAACTTGAATAGGGCTGTCGAATTCAGAAAGGAAAGAAAGAAGAAATGAACCTTGTTACATAAAGATGAGCCAGAAAAGGATGGCGAATTGGTAGTTAAAATCATGACCATTTTCCACATGACATCCTTCCCTCTATTCACATTAGCCTATACATCAGCTGACTATTTTGAGAAGACCAAAAACTTGCATAAATGTCAATTAATAAAGAATTACACAAGAACTTATATAGATAAGAGGACCATTAAAGAAATTATCAACCGGATAGCAACTATAAATATAAGGTTTGGGGAGAGACTCATAGAGTGTGCCGTGTTATACTGTTGAGTCTTGACCAAGTGCATCACCACCTTTCACCATTTGAACACCACAAGTTGCATGAATCANATCATGACCATTTTCCACATGACATCCTTCCCTCTATTCACATTAGCCTATACATCAGCTGACTATTTTGAGAAGACCAAAAACTTGCATAAATGTCAATTAATAAAGAATTACACACTCTAATATTTTAAAGACGCCTCTGCAAACAACCCACAACAGTATTTTTTTAATGAAACCTTGAGAAGACATCAACAAAGAAGGATAAGTGGCATAACTTAGCAAAATTACCCTTCATACTGCA
>OVBI01002225.1:0-22484 GCA_900406495.1 Sisymbrium altissimum | reverse complement strand
TTCTTTTCTTTCTAATGTTCTTCGATTCTCAGCTTCTTCAAGTTGAATCATCATCTCACACTTCCAATTGCCAAAACGCTAGAGCTACACTAAAAACTCATACCCCAAGATTGTATAACCTTGAAAATAGATAATAGTAGTAATTTTTTTCTCCATTCTAGTACCATTCTCAAAGGTTCAAACGTAGATGGAACTCAAGATCCAAAAAACAGATATAAAATAGGTCAAATGAAAAGCATAGTAACAGTTGATTGCGAGGATAAAGACTCTCCGAATATTATATTTTTCACTCGAACCGAAGCATGCATGATGAATTTGACGCCCTTGCCACACTCTCCAGCTCAAGCCTATCTGTCTTCAAGACTCATGGGTATTAACTAGAAAGTTGCTCTCTCCAAATGATTTGTGTTCCCTAGAATGTATTTTACTGCTTTTTTATCTCTTCTACTAGCGAATTGTTGCAGCCTTTCCACAAGAATGTCTTGAGATGAGACAACAAACAATATTGAGGAGCATTCTCTGGTTGCTTCCACTTCCCACCAGCCGTAGAAGCGTTTTTCCAATTCCATATCTCAGACTAATGAGGTGGAAACACAATGTACATGTTATTATTAGATCACCAAACCCAAAACCGAGCTAGAAATTAAAATTTTCTGACAGAAGAACATTGCTTACTATATGAGCTTAAGGACTTGCAATTTAGGAGAACTATCGAGCATGGAAATAAGTACATCCCACCGTAATAATCTACATGTATATAGCCTTAAAGATACCAGCTGGTGGAAGATGCTACCGGTCGGAAGCTAATCCAATGCATGAGGGAAGTATTAGTACATAAACAGTGTAATAACTAAAATAATTGCAAGTAAACTTGAAAATCTACATACCTCATAGGGTGATAGATTCAAAGAAAGTTATTCCACTGAATTTAGAGATCCCAGAAGGATCTCATTGATTCCATGAGGGACGTCAACGTTAACGATTTTAGCCTTCACAAGCTTCGACGTCACATTCTCAGACATATGAAGCCGGAGACTATGGTACCCTTCAAGCCTTATGTATTTCAAAGAAGGAGCATTTATTACACAATCCCACTTCCGTGTTCCACCAGCCGCGTTATAAATTGATAGTCTGTGTAAGGATGGGTGGGCAATAATGAAAGTCTTCACTCTCGACGACGACGATGGAGCATTTATTACACAATTCCACTTCCGTGTTGGACACACCAATAAATTTTTGAGATTAGGACAACCAGATAAAAGGTTCACAACCCATGCTAAGTCAATGATGTTAACACAGTGAAGATGCAGAGTCTTAAGGGACTTCAGACAAACTTGATGAGGGTACTCTACTACAATAACAAAAACCTTGAGTATCAAGGTCTCTATTTTTTCATAGTTATACAAGCTTTCAGGAATCAAGTATGACTTTGTTACATTCTTATATTTAGCATCGAGTACCAATTCTCTCACATGTCATGCCTTCGCAGCCTCAATCAACAATGAAAATCCACAGCGTTACAGTTGTCTGTATGAAATTTGAGATGCAAACTCCGTAGAACCGGAGCTTTATTGGAAAGCAAAGAGCCGCATACATTGTTTGAGAATATCCCGACTCCACCTATGTGATCACAAGATTTAAACTCTAGTTCATGCATCATCTTCCAGAGACACTGCCATCGTTTAGACAAAACACTAGTAGCTATGGCAGATTTTGTACGAAGCAGAGACAGTATATGCAGAATCAAAGCATCAGGCAACTCACTGATCCTGTCTTCATTCACAACAATTCGATTATCCATACTTTCACCGCCTCTTTTACTGTCCAAAAAGCCAAATTCGAACAAGAAAACGTGAGTTGGTTTTAGGTTTTGGGAGGGGTGGATTTTTGGAGCTTAAAGGATTTCTGGTTTAGTTTGTTGAGATTTTTGTGGATTTCTATTTTCCTTTCTTGTGATTCATTGTAATTATAATAAAAAAGTAACACTATAGTAAGTTATTATTCTTATTCTTATTGTTTATTTCTTTTTCCGTTGATTAATTTTTTTTTAATCTTACTATTTTTTTTTATTTTTCTAGTAATTTCCTTTTCCTTACTCTTTTTTTCTATATATAGTTTTCTTTATTTTTTGAATTTCCTACTCGTAACCTAGACCCACAAGACAAATCTGAAAAACCATTAAACCACCATGAATTCTTGGTTTTGCATTTAGTAACATAAATGAATCCAAAAACTAGGCGTATAACTGCAACAATGATCTTCCGAGTTCACGAATCCGGAATCAGCAAACTGGAGGGTAAAGGGTTTAAGGTTCGAGGAAGAGGAATGCACTCGAGGGGATGAGCCAAAGCCAATGAGAATCTTAATCCAGGAGCCTCTTCCATGTTAACCTTATCTCCTCCTTTGATTTCCCAGTCAAAACATTGTATCATCACTACGATTGCGGTTCCTACTAAGATATAAGCTAGATTTGATCCAGGACATCTTCTTCTTCCGCTCCCAAAAGGGAGGAACTTCAGTGCTTGCTCTCTTCTCTCCTCCTCTTGCTCTGACCTTGAAGAAGCTAGAAACCTCTCTGGCTTAAACTCATTAGGATCTTCCCAATAATCAGGATCTCTCATTATCGCATAAGCATTAACAACAAGTGTTGTACCATCAGCTACGTAAAACCCTCCAATATTACACCCTTGTTGAAATTCTCTTGGCATGACAGCCCCCACCGGGTGTAATCTTAGAGTTTCATTGATGACCGCTTTCAAATAAGGGAGTTTTGGTATATCAGTTTCTTGAATCAACCTTGTATTCCTTACCACAGAATTGATTTCTTCTCTCAATCTCTCAAGGATCTTAGTGTTGTTGATGATTTCTGCCATTGCCCACTGTGTTGTTAATGAAGAGGAGTCACCTGCTCCAATGAAAAGCTCCTATATATCCAAATATTTATTTTAATATAGTGTTGTTCGTTGGGATTCTTTACAACCAACAATAAGGATAATTAAACATGTACCGCGAGTAACGCCTTGATATGGTTCCTAGTGATCTTATACTTTGCATTTTCGTCTCGATAAGCTGCCAGCAATATATCCATAAATTCATTGCCTTGAACATGCTTGTCCAGTTTCTCTTCGTGTTTCACAAGAATCCTTTCCAACAGCTCCTCAAATCTGTGTGAAACATTCATGATCTCCTTTTTTAACAGGGAGATCCCAAACTTCTCAAAAAGCTTATTAAAAATCTGTGCAACAAAATATTTATGGGACAAAGCACCAAATTCGAAAGAAAATTCCGAGACTTTTCCCGCCCCATTGTCAACCTCGGAGAAACTACTTCCCATGCACAACTTTCCGAAGGTGTTGGTAACGAGTCTCATCGCTTCCTCACCAATATCGACGCTATGTTGCTTCATCCCCTTATCGAACAAGTTTCTATAGAACCGGTCTAGCTCAAGTGCACGCACGTCACGTGACTGCTCCAGCGCCTGGGGTCCAAGCACCTTAGTCATTATGAGTTTCTTCGCAAACTTCCAGTAATCTCCATAGGGAGATCTGATGAAGCCAAAAGCTCCAAACACCATGCACTCATCGATCGCAACGGCACCACGAGAGGAGACATTTATGTCTTGGGCCTTGAAAATCTCGTAGACTATTGAGGCAGAGGAAACGACAACAATGCGGAGATTTAAGATGCGGAGTTGGAGGAATGGTCCGTACTTGGATGAGATTTTCTGAAAGGACTTGTGGATTGAAGCATAGGAGAGTAGGTGAAGATCGTGACCAAAAAAAAAGAAGAAGATTAGGTGAAGATAACCAATAATTGGAAGAGAAGGAGGACTCGGAGCTAGATGAAAACTATTCTTTTGTTTCTTGAAGAAGAAGGCAAAGAGAAAGAGGGTTGAGAAGAGGCATATGAGGGTTAAGATGAAACTATTTCGTAAATCAAAGCTGATAATTACTGCCATTTTTGCTCAAAAGCGAAGAGGAGGGATGAAATAGATGGCTCCTTAAATGCATTAATATAAGAAGTTGAATTAATGGAGATCTGAAAGTATATACTAATGTATATCAAAAGTTGCTTGCAATACTCGTAATCAGATTAATAGTTCTACTTAAAGAATTGCAAGGTGACAAAATAAGATTGAGATGAGGAAGAGGTGACCTGTGAGAAGTTGACTTGCTCATGTGGAAGAGTTGTGTGTCTCACGGTTCATTTCGTTTATGGAAGTAAAGTTTTGTGGAAGATATATGACTTCCGAGTTTTGTGGAGGATTGTGTGATTTTGGGCTTTGGATAGTGTATCCAAGAAGTTTGTGTGGTGTGATTGAACAATAAGTATAAAGTGTGGTTTAAGTGTTTCTTTTAATAAACAAGGGTAATATAAGCTTTCATTCTCTCTCTCTCTCTCTCTTTTTGTTATTTCTTATATTGATTCTATTTTATTCTTAGAAATTTTCTTTTCAACTTATGTTTTGTACGTACCAGTCCATCCGGCGGAGCTAAGGAGGATCGTGGATTAGCCGGTGCAGCCTATTTTATCTCATGTTAGACACGTATCGTAAATGTGGCACTTGTTTTACTTAACCCTATCAATGGAATGGATGACTTAAACTCGACCTTATTTTATTCAAGTTGTAAATGGTGAACAATTGAACTTGCAAACAACATTTGTATCTCACTTGAAAGGATTTTTTTTGGAGGATAAAGAAGCATAACCGAAATTTAAGAAGAAAAAGAAAAAAGCCTAAACCCAAACGGTATCCAAATGGGCCTTTGATCATCATTTTGCGTTAATGGGCTTACATAAATCTCAAATTTTTTATAGGTTACCAAACCCAACAAATATATATTCTAAGAACCGCAAATTTCGGACCAAATGAGAGAAAAATTTCGGAAAAAGCAAACCGAAAAAAAGCTTTTTTTTTTACTGTTCATGGATCCCACGTGAAGAGACAGCTCAAATTCCAATCTCTCGTTACGACGTCGAATAAGACAACTTCGTGTTTTGTCTCTAATCCATCTAACTGGGTCCCACGTTTTTTTTTTCCTTATTTTTAATTTATTTTTCTCCTCCCCTCGATCTAAAAAAAATTCCAAAAGCAAAAGTAACAAAAAAAAATAAAAAATAAAATAAAATTACAAAAAATTAATCGAACAAGATTCCAGCTAGTGGTTCTTCATCTTTTTTCAATCGCTTTCTTTTTCCCTATTCCCTTTTTCATTCTCCCATCTTCCCACTTGTTGCTATGTTAGTTTCCTTTCTAAGCTTAACCAAAAGAACCCTAAAAACACTCATCAAATGTAATTTTCATTCTTTCTTTCTTTTTTGATATTTTCATCTGTTTGTCTTAATTTTAACTTGTAAGATTCTTTCTTTCTTCTTCTTCTTCTTGTTTACTTCTTATCACTTGTTTTGCTTACTTCTGAAGCAAAAAGAATAATAAGTTAGGGTTTGGTGGAAAAAAATAACAAAAATGCCATTGAAGAAGATGAAGAAACCTGATTCGATCCGTGAAGAAGAGTGTTTGTTTGCTGTTGAATACGATGGTCCACCGTTATCTTACGACATCCCTCGAGCTGTTCCGATTAACATGGAGAGAATCCCTGTAGCCGCCGTTGTTTCTCCGGTTTGTATCTCTGACAACATGTCGTTTCCTGTCATTCAACCTATTTTGTCTATGGATACCAAGAAGTTCTCTAGAGAGATGATGATTGTTCCTTCTTCCGTTTCTCCCACCTCTGTGATTGGTAATTGTGGAGGAGGAGGAGGAGCTAGTGACCGTGAGTTGGTCTCTGATTCCACTACTGTTTCTCCTAGCTCTGTTATTGTTTTCGAAGAGCAGACTGAGGAAGATGTGTCTGGGGAGTTGTCTGGGTCTGTAAAGTCGAGAGCTTTGGATTGTGAAGTGTCTGGGGAGTTGTCTGAATCTGTAAAGTCGAGAGCTTTGGATTGTGAAGTGTCTGGGGAGTTGTCTGAATCTGTAAAGGTTAGGACTTTGGAATTTTGTGATAGTTTTGAGCAGTCTAGGGTTAGTTCAGTGAGGTCAGAGGAGAAGAAAGAGAGCTTAGATTGGGAATCTAATGATTCAGTTTTGAGTATGGATTATCCATCTTCAAGGGTTACTGGAGATTGCGTCAGTGAGACTAATGGAGATGGTAAGAAGCAGCAGGTTGTTACTTTCTTAGGTATTGCTTCTGATGATGGGTTTGAGGAAGAGGATTGTAACCAGAAGCGGGTTCGGGTTATACCGGTTAAGAAACAGCCACAAACCAAGGGGAAAAAGGGTTCTTGTTACAGGTGTTTCAAAGGAAGCAGGTTTACTGAGAAGGAAGTTTGTCTTGTCTGTGATGCCAAGTATTGTAGTAGCTGTGTACTTCGTGCTATGGGTTCTATGCCTGAAGGAAGGAAGTGTGTTACTTGTATTGGATGTCCGATTGATGAATCGAAGAGAGGGAATTTAGGGAAATGCTCTAGGATGCTTAAGAGGCTGCTTAATGATTTGGAGGTTAAACAGATAATGAAGACTGAGAAGTTTTGTGAAGCTAATCAATTGCCGGCTGAGTATGTGTATGTAAATGGACAACCTTTGTACCCTGAAGAGCTGGTTACACTTCAGACTTGCTCTAATCCTCCAAAGAAGCTTAAACCTGGGGATTATTGGTATGATAAAGTGTCTGGACTTTGGGGAAAGGTGAGTAATGTTACTTTCCTTTTGTGATTTGTGTTCTTATTTTCTGGTGTGTGTTCGAGAACGTTTATATATATATTATGTTGTTGTTTCACAGGAAGGAGAGAAGCCATATCAGATAATTAGTCCTCATCTGAATGTTGGAGGTCCGATTAGTGCAGAAGCTAGCAACGGAAACACTCAAGTTTTTATCAACGGACGTGAGATTACAAAAGTGGAGCTAAGAATGCTGCAGGTTGAAATCTTTTGAAGTATACAATTCTTGATTTGAAGAGAGCTTCTGAGATGTCATTGAAATTAAAGTTATTTTTTTCCTCTTTTGCGATGTATTGCAGTTGGCAGGAGTTCAATGTGCGGGTAATCCTCATTTTTGGGTGAACGAGGATGGATCGTATCAAGAAGAAGGGCAGAAGAATACAAAAGGATACATATGGGGCAAGGTTTGTTGTTTTTTTTTATCTGAAATCTATATTATATTTAGATCGATTTGTGTGTTTCCTCTTTGATAGAAGATTACAAAAATTGTGCTGCTTTTCAGGCTGGGACCAAGTTACTTTGTGCTGTATTGTCACTTCCTGTTCCATCCAAATCTATTGCGAATGCTTCTGGAGACCAACTCTACAGTGCAAACAGCAGAAGCATTTTGGACCATCTCGAGCATAGGACTTTACAAAAGATTCTTTTGGTTGGAAACAGAGGTTCTGGAACTAGCACAATATTCAAACAGGTATGTAGTTTCTTCTTATAGAAAAGTCTTATCCATTTTAAGTAATTATGAGATCTGTTGGTTACATACATCGTACTACGTAAAAGCGTAAGCTCCAAAATCAACTGAATCACTTTCTCATTCAGGCAAAGATCCTTTACAAGGACATACCATTTTTGGAGGATGAGCGTGAGAATATAAAGGTGATTATCCAGACCAATGTATATGGTTATCTCGGTATGCTTCTTGAGGGGCGTGAGCGGTTTGAAGAAGAGGCTCTTGGTGTCATGAACACAGAGCAGTCTCTCATTGAAAATAGTCCTGCAGACGAAGGTGCATAAATTTCCGGCTCCTACTTAATCTCAAGTTTCTGTTTTCCGGAGAAAAATTTGGTTATGGACAAGAGCTATCATGAATTTATATGTGACATCTTTATTTCATTTCGGTTTACTAACAGGAGATGCTAAGAGCAACGTCAAAACCTTGTACACCATTGGCCCAAGGCTTAAAGCATTTTCTGATTGGCTTTTAAAGACCATGGCAGCTGGAAATCTAGGAGTCATTTTTCCTGCAGCTACTCGTGAGTACGCCCCACTGGTTGAAGAGTTATGGAAAGATGCAGCGATTCAAGCTACATACAAGCGAAGAAGTGAGCTCGGACTCCTTCCCAGTGTCGCTAGTTACTTCTTGGAAAGGGTAAATGAGCTCTTCATTATCTCTTGTGCCCTCAATTTGAGTTCCATTGAACTGTTGGTTAATGGGAAGTAGAACTACAAATTATTAGTCATCTAAGAAACTGAGTTCTCGTTCTTCAGGCTATTGATGTATTGACACCAGACTACGAGCCATCCGATTTGGATATATTATATGCAGAGGGAGTTACTTCGTCCAGTGGTCTAGCTTGTCTTGATTTCTCATTTCCACAGACTTCAGCTGAAGAGACTCTTGATCCTTCCGATCACCATGATTCTTTGCTCAGGTAGGTCTAATCTGATTCCTGTTGTGTGTGTTTATAAATTATACCATATAAGTCGGTTCCAAAATATTTGAAGTTCAAATATTTTCTTTGTGTTGTTTCAGGTACCAGTTGATAAGAGTACCCTCAAGAGGCCTCGGTGAAAACTGCAAATGGATAGATATGTTTGAAGACGTTGGGATGGTTGTGTTTGTTGTTTCGATGAGCGACTACGACCAAGTTTCAGAAGACGGAATCAACAAGATGTTACTCACCAAGAAACTCTTTGAAAGCATTATCACTCACCCCATCTTTGAGCACATGGACTTCCTTTTGATACTCAACAAGTATGATCTTTTAGAAGAGAAAGTGGAACGAGTTCCTTTGACACGCTGCGAGTGGTTCGAAGACTTTAACCCTGTGGTTAGCCGTCACCGTTCCAACAACGGTAACCCTACTTTGGGTCAGCTCGCGTTTCATTACATGGCGGTTAAGTTCAAGCGGTTTTACTCTTCCTTGACTGGGAAAAAGCTGTTTGTTTCTTCGAGCAAGAGTTTGGACCCCAACAGTGTCGATTCGTCTCTCAAGTTAGCTATGGAGATTCTGAAGTGGGGTGAGGAGAGAGCAAACATTTGCATGAGTGAATACTCTATGTATAGCACTGAGCCAAGTTCCTTCTCAAACTGATGTTTTCACATTTAAAACAAAGGAGTCTAATGTAAATGGTAACTACTTTCTCGTGTATAGAATACCTCGTAGATTTTTAACAAGCATAAATTTACAGACAAATCTTTCTGTAAAACAGTTACAACTTTAACTGATCCTTCTTTTTATGTTACAATTTGATTGTGTCGAAAAAACTTCCTCGTGTGCCCTCAACAGTCAACAAGACGTTCTTCACATTCCAACCTTCTTATTAGTTGTTGCATATGTTTATTCAGTGCGATAAAATCATCTCGACAGATCTTGTAGTTGTAGGTAGCAGGGTCAAGTCTGAAAATTTACGAAAATAATCAAGAAAGCATCGATGCATTTGAAACACCTACGTAAATAAACATCGGCTCATATATAAAACACATTTTAGGTGGAAACGTAATCATCTAGTAGTAATAATAAACGATGTCTCGACAACATTAGATGTACTCTTCTTATTACAAGTGTTTTTTGGTCTTGATGTCATTTATTGATCTTACTTTATTAAGATTTCCACAAAGAGAGAAGAAATAAGTTTTAGTTTAGAACATCCATCTCTTCTTTGAACTTAACCATTGCAGCTCTTGGCAACGTAACCATGACTTGAACCCCTCCAACCATCGAAGGTTCTAACTCCGACGCTCGCATGAACATGTTAACCATTCTAGCTGTCTCTGGTGGTACCACCGGGACAACATTCACCGGCTCACCCCACCCGAAATCCATCGATCCAAAAATCCCTATGTTTCTCCAGTCAGTCAAACAAAAGAACCCATCTTTTCTACCTTTGATCGTTAAATTCATAGTAATGATACTTTCAGTGTTCGCAAGCTCTTCTTGGAGATAATCTTGATCCTGAGCCTTTCTCTTTGCTTCTTTTATGAGCTTCACGGTGTCTGAGATGGTACATTCTTCCACTTCTTTAACGGTTAATGGCACATACATGTCTATGTATGCGTTACCGTAGTATCCGTCAGGCAAAGGTGGATTCACTACATTTCGGATTCCTACAGAAAAACCTAAAACTGTGACTCCATCAGGATCCAAACACAGAGCTTTAACTCTTGACCTCCACAAATAAGCTCCTATGACTTCGAAAGTAGTGACTGCCTCGTTAGAGAAGTCGCACTCTTTCAGTGTAGCTTCTTTCAATCTTTTTATGCTCTCAGCTCTAATATTTATTTTCTCAGTTACCTGAAAAAAAATGGGATAAAGTTTAGAAACATTATTTTTAGATTATTATCAAAATAAGAATAAAAAGGTTAACCGATCTAGTATTCTTTTAATCTAATTTCTGGTGTAACCGGTTTGTATATTTCTGACTCTCTTCGGACTCTATCTACTTCCCATTTGATGTCTCTTTTTAAGTTTTTATTAGGTTGTTTTCATTTGTAGAAAAAGTCATAATTTTGTTGAAAAATACTCTATTAATTTCAAGTTGGACTAATATAAAAGTTAACAAAATTTGATAAAATAATATTAAAAAATCATATGTAATTAAATCTGTAATCTCGATGATATATACAGTAAATTAATAATTAATATATGCATATATAGATAAATAATATATTAGAACATTACTCTATTGTTGTTTGAATTTTACTTAAATTTAAAATCTCATCTCATAGGTTTTTTTTTATCGTTTTTGATCTAAATCCCACGTTTGCAAAGAATTTGACGTGGTGATGTTTATTTTATTATATGTAATTGTTTATCATATATTATCTTTAGCTTCAACATCAACACTAAACATTAAGGATTTGTATGCACCATTTTTTTATACATGTCATTCTCATATATAGTATTTTGTCTTTTAATTCCGAAGTTTGGGACTGAGACCCATACATCAATGAACCAAACATTTAATAACACCATGACACGATTTAAGTCATTCCTTTCCATCATAAAACGGCGTAAATCATCCATTCCAAATAAAATTGAACCTAAGAAGCTATGACACACCGGAACCAATTTTTTACACTAACCACTACACTATCACACTTTTAAATATATCGTAGATTAGATATATACTTAAATATTTATACACATTTTATATAACATACACATCTTAAAACTATTAGTAATTAACTAACATCTGATTTGTGAAACAAGTTTTGTTTCTCCTTTCAGCAAAAGACAGTTAAAAATTCACGCAAGAAACAATTTTGTATATTGCGTTAATTAATGAGAATCATTTCCATTTTTTTTTATTTGTTAGGTTTGTTTTCCAAATATGTTACAACTTAAAATACTCCAATAATACCCCCTAATTTTTTTTCTTGTTTTTTTTTTTTTTATCATAAGATGGGTTCTTAAACTTAAAAGGGTCCAGAATTATTTGCAGGAAGGATTTCGAATTAAGCTTTATTGAAACATTAACTCTTAAAAGAGAGTCTTTAATTTTTTTAGAGAAGTTCTATTGGTTTAGATACCATAAGGTTTTTTTAAAAAAATTGTATTAATATTTTAATATAATTTGTCTTAAAAAAAATATTGTGGAAGTGACACCTTATTGAAAGAATATCTAGATGGGTTCTGATAATATTTCTTTTGAAAAAAATACAATTCTTCTCTCTTTTTTTTTTAATGTTTTAAAACTTTTATTGGGTGAGATACTCATCTCCATCACTATGATGGAGGTGCTCTTAGGGAATTTCAACTTTTGTTAGTGAACTCCTCTGTGTATTTTTTCTTCTTCATCACCAAATCTAATGAAATTTTCAAAAATATGTGATCTTGTTTTTGTACACATACCCAATCATCAGTAGGTAAGTAAGGCGAAGCAGCCGTGTCGCCTCCGGGAACAAAGGGAGCCTGATCGTTTTCTTCAGGCCTCCCCGCGAGTCTCTCTCTTTCCCAAACCGGTGTCACAGTCGGCTCCTTCTTCCCGCTGGCCAACTCCGTCAAGGCACACATAATATGTCCCTCTCCATATCCATCGCACATTGCATGCGACATAGCCATCCCTAAGATGAATCCTCCACATTCAAAGTTGGTCACCTGCCATCATATTATATTGGTATTTCACTTCGTTTTTTTCGGAGAATATATAGAATACACTATTTTACCTTGTAATTTAAGCCAGACAAGAATACAATTTTAAGGGGATTTGGGGGGGAGACCAACCTGTTTGACATACCCAGGCACTAATTGATATATAAATTTTAGAAGATTTGTGGTTTTATAAAGTCATCAAAATCAAAAGTTTAACAATCAGACTTTATACTTTAGACCACTTAAAATTCGTTTAACAATTAGACTTTATACTTTAGACCACTTAAAATTCCGTGTAAAGCCTCTAAAGCTATTTTTTAAAAAGAAACTTCTATTTTCTTCATCTTGTTTTAAAGTCAGAATTTCGTTACAGTTCTAAAAGCCAAAATCTATAAACAACAACCTACAACCACAGCCTAAAACCACAGTCCTTATCAATCACAGCCCTAGTTTAATTTCTTTTTATTTCTTCATATAGTAGGTATTTACTATATTTATTAATATGCTGAAATCTAAAACTTTCAACAAACCCACTAATTCTTACGAAAACTTAATCTAATAAAAAAAACTTTATATTTAACATGATCAATTCAAACCTACGCAAGATAAGTTTTAGTTCTAGCTATAGCTATTTCCATCATCCATGCATGTAATGTTCGTCCTTGTATGAAATATAAATGGTTTCTGTACCTGCAAGGCAAAAGGTGGATAACCATCCATATCCACTTGAAGCTCTGGCAAGAACTTCAAGGCCGTATCTGAGTCAATGTTCTCTAAATACTTCAAAGAAGAAAGTTCCACGTTTGCAGTAGCCACCGTGAACGCTACACCGCCTCCGTCGCTGCCACAGTTCAATTGAAGCTTCCGATCAGCCTCCTGCCTCTTCAAAGTCCCCGAAAGTGGGTAGTAGTAGCCAAGAAGATCAGACAAAGCCTCCCTAACCAAAGATTCCGGCTGCTTATCATCATCATCAACAATGTTCTTCGCTTTGAAAACGTAACATGCCTTGTAAATAACTTCGTTGTAAGGATCATTATCAAGTGTTGAAAGAGAAAGAGTATGTGAAGGTATGTATTTTGGGGGTTTAACCATTTCGGTAAGTTTTTTCTCGACCATTAAAGGGATCGATGAGCTTATTTCAATCGACATGTTTTTATTTCTAGTTGTTTGACGAGTAAAACTCTAATTAAGAACCCTTTCGTCTTTTATAGAGAAGGGCTTCTGAATTTCTGGATTAGTCTGATAAGTTTAGTCAATACCAAAATCATTTGTTAAGATGTTAGTTCACTTTTGCTTTCTTTAAAATAAATTAGTTGGCAACATTAACGTAGCACCTCCAGTGGGATAAAAGAGAGTATTTAAAAGAAGAAGAAAAGTTAAAGAGAGAAAAATACGGTTTCTCATTTTCTATAGTTAAATACTCTCAAATACTTTCTCCCACATGGCATTTTCTTATTGGTTTAGTTCTTTTAACAAAATAAGATTTAATTGTATAATAAAACTATATCAAAATATTAATATAAAATGTTTGAAATATCTAATAGAGTATTTTAACTAATTGGATGTGCTCTTATAATAACTCCAGCCCACGTTTTTTTTATTGTATAGAACTCTTGGCCACGTTAACCTCAAAATCTTAACAACTGTCCTCGATTATGTTATGTTAATGTATTGTCTGCGTTGTACGCATGAATAGTATTTTTTTGTCTAGTTTTATGCAGTAGTATTGTTTAACTTTTTCTTATAAAAAAATGAAAAATTAAAAAATGTAAAGAATAGTGGAAGCCTTTTTGATGGAGTAGTCAAAGGTTTTTAAATTAATAACTATGTTTTGGGTTCGATCTCCGTATATTAAAGTTTCTGTGGATTAATCGTAGTCTCAGGTATGTTGCAGAAAAAAATATATTTATTATGGATATGGTGCATGTAGAACTGTTTATCATGGATTGGTTGAGGTTCGTGTGTTGTCGAAAAGCTGTGTTATCGTTATTTGTGAACCTGTTTATCATAATCTTATGTAGTTGAGTTTGACTGATTAATTATTATTTGTAGTAGAGGAGCTAGATCAAAGATGATGATATAATAGATGGGAAAAAAATTATACTAAATGAAAGCTGATCTCAATCTCTGTGTAAAACAGTTAGAATTTAACTGATTCTTCTTCTTTTATGTTACAATTTGAGTAATTGGTGTTTGTCGAAAATGTATCTTAACTTGCTCTTCTGCGCTCAACAAGACGTTCTTAACTAACAATATATCCAAACCTTCTTGTTAATTGTTGCATTTTATTTCGTTCTACAAATATATAACACCTACGTAAATAAACATCCGCTTATATATAAAACACACTTGAGGTGGAAACGTATTATCTAGTAATAATAAACGATGTTCTCAACAACATTGATCTAGAGAATGAAGAGAAAACAATTCTAGAGAAAGAAAAAGTTTTTTTTTCTTATTACAATTTATTGATCTTAGTTTATAAAGATTTCCACAAAAATAAAAGAGACAAGTTTTTAGTTTAGAGCATTCATCTCTTCTTTGAACTTAACCATTGCAGCTCTTGGCAACGTAACCATGACTTGAACCCCTCCGACCAACGAAGGTTCTAACCTTGGCGCTCGCATGAACATATTAACCATTCTAGCTGTCTCTGGTGGGACCACTGGGACAACATTCACCGGCTCACCCCACCCGAAATCCATGGATCCAAAAATCCCAATGT
The DNA here is from genome assembly GCA_900406495.1 of Sisymbrium altissimum. NCBI lineage: Eukaryota > Viridiplantae > Streptophyta > Magnoliopsida > Brassicales > Brassicaceae > Sisymbrium > Sisymbrium altissimum. The sequence goes on along the minus strand of OVBI01002225.1, from coordinate 7,729 downwards.
TCCTCCAGTCCGTTAAACAAAGTAAACCATCTTTTCTACCTTTGATTGTTAAATTCATCTTAATGATACTTTCAGTGTTCGCAAGCTCTTCTTGAAGATAATCTTTATCGTGAGCCTTTCTCTTCGCTTCTTTTATGAGCTTCACGATGTCTGAAATAGTGAATTCATCCACTTCTTTTACGGTTAGTGGCACATACATGTCTATGTATGCGTTACCATAGTATCCGTCGGGCAAAGGTGGATTCACTACGTTTCGGATTCCTACAGAGAAACCCAAAACTGTGACACCATCTCGATCCAAACTTAGAGCTTTAACCCTTGACTTCAAAAAACTCAAGAACGAATGGAACATTGCTAACATAATTCATACCGATTTTGAGCCCATGCATCTGTGGTCTAGTAGTAGGGGAAAAGAAGGGTGAAGGGTGAGATTCCACACCTGAATTACACCTTCCCTAAAAACAAAAATCACATTTTTGTGGGAAGTTTATTAGTTGGATCTTAATCCAATTGGTTTACATGATAATTAAAAATGCAGTTGGTCTGCCTACCCTTAACATTAATCGAAAGACATTCCAAACTCCGGACAGATGATGTGGTGGCCCAACTTGGATCTCATGGCCTCTTCAATCCGAGTCATTCAAATCTCATGGCGCTGAACGGTTAAACCACCAAAGAAGTACACTCTGTAGTACTTCCGTGGGTTCCTAGCCAACGGGATCAGTCGATAGGATAAATCAGAAAAAAAAAAAAAAAACTCATACGGATTTTGAGAATCAACTCAAAACTGATACGCAGGTCCAACGATTGAGATATCGTAATCGAAAGTTTTGCTAATGCATAAATAATGATCTTCTCTTCTTTCTCCCCTTTAACCTTTTTCTCAATCCCTCTGTTTCTTAGGAAAGCTTCTTATGGGAAGGGAAAGGAGATAGTTACTGCCGCCGAACAACAGAAAGACGTACTCAAACTTGTAGGTTTTGACGTCATCTGTATCCAAATCCAAATGCTGAAAACTCGATCTTGGCTTTAACATGCACTGCCATTTTTCTTTTCTGTTTGCTTAGCAAGAAAGTTTCAATGTAGCTCCTGTAAAGATTCCAAAAGAAAAGGAAGAACCGAGTTCTACAACTCCTGAAGATTCACGTATCCCAAGCTGGGGCGATGTTTCTCCTGCGTCTCTTGTTAACAATTGGGTCACTATCAGAATGGATGGTAAAGACGACTACGTTACATTCTTCATCGGAGACTATGACGCAGAAACGTTAAATCTCTTCATGTTCCTTTGTGTGTTGTTCATCAGGTTAGGTCTCTGCCATTCTAATAAATATAGATATCCAATCTAACAGGAAATGCACCAGCTGGTGACTTCTCCTAGAAAAATGGAATTGGAAGACCCGTGCGATTGGATTGATATCAGATATGTAAGCTCAAACTGTTACATCTCTTCTTAAAGTTTTATGTTCTTCAGAAGCTGAAACCTTCTGACCTCGAACTCATTGCAGTTTCCGCCAGGCGATATTATATGGCAAGAGGAATTTACTGGGATCCCAGCACATAATGCATTCTCAAACCAGGCCAAACTATCTTGCACCCAACCAGTACAGCTCGAGAAAAGAAGCGAATTAAGGAGGTATATCTTGCAAACAAGCCATTCACATTATCTTATAATGCTGACCCTTCACTGACACAATTTCCCAATCAACCCTCTGATAGGTTCGAAAAGCTGCCAGTGGGATTCCTATTATCCTAAAAATTGACAAGGGAAAGTCTATCGCCTGAGAACAATCCCCACTGCAGTAGCATGTACAGAAGACAGAAGCGTGACAATAATCCAGACCGGAACACTCTTATAAACTTGTGTGACAATCACGGAACATATATATTTTTGCTGCTATCTGGAACTAGCAGATTCTCCTTTGTAAACAGGTTTCCACTACTTTTTGCGTAGACTTAGAAACTCCTTTCATTCTCTTAAGAAAACTTGCAGCACTCTGCTTTTGTTCTTCCTCTAGGAATCTTCTTAGAAACAATAGGTTTCCTCATCTTTATCAGAGGTTTCATCTTCCTCCTCCGCCTCTGAAACTGGCTTCTTCTCATCCGTCTTTGGAACTACTCTAGTCTTTTTCTTGAACGGTTCAGTAAATCTAACAGCCAAGGAACTACGTTTCGGACAAGCTTCAATAGACACTGACTATTTTGGCTTTAGAGACGACGGAGGTGTAGAGACTGTGAACTTCCTCCTTAGGCGCAACCAAGGATTCCTCTTTTAGTGGTGAGGTTCCTTTAGACATCTTGAGAGTCATCTGTTTCTTGATGAGTTCGTTAAGCTTCTTTGCGGAATTAAACTCAGAGGATCGGTCGCCATAGAAAAACACTTCACTCGAGTACATTTCCTTGACCAACAACATGAGCGGAACCATCCAAAGTGAGGAAGGTCAACTCGAGCTATCTTATCAACAGGCTTCTTCTCTATGGAACTCAAATTTCTTTGAAACAAGTCTACAGAATTTGTCCCAACAGATCTTCATATTAACTTTATTAATCCAACTCCTCCTCGATCAAAGTCTCTCGTGCCACCTCATCCTCTTTGACTTTCTTTGACTTCTTTCTACTCGAACAGTGGTTTAACTTTCAAGAAAATGGTCATAAATCTCACAAGCAAGCTACTAAATTGCATCGAGAAGCATACTCACTCACAAAACCTTAGATTATATGGGAAAAAAAACACGAAATCCTCCAAAAATTAGATTTGGTTACCTATTGTGGCTTCTAATACAAGATGAGGATTAGATGTTTGAGATGCTTTCAAAGTGTACGCCTTCAGTGCATCATCTACAGCTTCTCATACCTAGAAACAAACTCTGTTACTGTTTTTCGACTGATTGGGATAAAAGAAACTAGTAACCACACACAATCGTGGTCTGCGTACCTTTCACCCAGAACCAGAAATGTATCAAGATTGAGAAAAGTCATGTTACCGTGATTCTTTTAACTGCACATCGAGATGTTGAGCATAGGTCAGTATGCCGACAGCTGCCTATGACAACAGATCCAACCAATCAATATTCAAGCTTATGCGACAGGACAAATTAAGCAACAAGAACGAACACGGAGGTAGGTTCAATTTTGATTCTAACGTATGACTCTTTATCCAACCTCACGTAAGCTTGATACTAGTGTTAAGATAAAACAGAATCTACGCATCATGTTTCTAAGAACGCTAACAGATTGTTCGGTTGATGACTTTGGCAACAGAAGACGTGCTTATCTGTAGAAAGACAGATATGTAGAACCATTAATTAAGGAAATGGAGAGCTAAGCAATTTTTGTATCCAGTTTAGCAAGTCGTAGCTAACTCATTATTGAACACTATTTATTCGCCTAGGCTTCAAAACACCTAGCACAACCAAAATACGGGAAACATACTTGATATTTTAGTAGTTTAACAAAGAACGTACCAAATTGAAGATGAAAAAGCGGTCTCCAAGCCCATAACTAACTGCTTTAGGCTAGCCTCTTTCAGCTGCTGACAAAACAAGCACAAGTAATTCATATGTGAGTTTTTATTTCAGAGAAACATGTTACGTGGATGCATAAAAAAGTGAGAATGTAGATCTTGACCAAAAATTCGACGCCATTTTGCACCATCTCCAGGTTTTTCTATCTGTACGTAAAACTTCTCTTGTACCTTCAAAACAACTCATAGCAAAGAAAATTGTTTTAGGCTCCAAAAAAAGAAAAGACAATTTGGTTCTACCTTGGAAATAAGCTCACATTTTTCTCTTATAAGCTGATACTCTGCAACTTGGATGGCTAAGAATAAAATGAGAATTTAAGATTTAAGATGACCGTTAATCATTTGCATCCATCAGGGGGAAAGACTGTTTCATTAAAAAACTCGCCAACAACTCTAATGTCATCATGAAGCATTCTCCTAAATGAATGGAAAAAGAAAGGCAAAACAAAAGCTGAAACAACATACGCTTGTCTTGGTCATATTATATAGAAAGTTAGTCGACAGACCGATGAAGCATCAACTCGATCTGGCCATTCTCTAAGCTGGATCCACCAACACTGATTGCTCTGGGGTTTTATCTTGCATGGAAGAAGAGAATATGTTAGACAAAAGGCAGATATAAGGCATCAAAAGTCGAGTAGAAATACTAGAAGTATATCACGATATACCCTATCAGTAACGCAGAAAGATTTGAAGCAAACAAAATTACTTTTAAGCAAACACATGACCTGATTTTATGCACTTGATGTGAATCCTCTATATTGAATGGTGACGAAACCTGCATAGAAAAAAGGCAGTAGTATGTTCAACTCCATTTGTGTGGGTAAAATTTCCGTAAATAGTTGGCGTTTCCGTCGTCGTTTCCATCACATCAGTTTCCGTCTTCGTTTTTTAGAGGTTATGACAACAAGTTGGCGTGAAATCGATGTTATTGTCACAACGGGGGCATCTAATTTAAAGAAAAACGAAGTATAAATGTAAGTAGGAAAGCCTGGGTTAATTAATGTACCTGCACGATATGTTCCAGGTACATCTAGCTCCAAGTCTTGGCACAGCAGCAGTTCAAGAGAAACAGACTATCAACATGTAATGTGCCCGTCAGATTAGAACTTAAGTATAAAGGAAAGAGAGAACAAAATAAAAGAAAATCTAATTACTTCCAAATCCAATGTCGTGAGACGGGCCAGCTTTTTGTCAATCCGTTTGAAAACGTGATAATAAAGATTCCAAGCATAATGAAGATAAACAGTTGAAAAGGAAAACATGTCAATCCCTCTCCCTTTCCTAAGATGACAAGCAAGAACTCAACTGAAATTTTGTTTAAAGTTTCTGGTCACCTGTGTAAGTTCAGCATTTATATGCCTCTAGTAGTTCGTGACGGTATGCCTGCATCAAGAATACACTAACTCAGTTGTTGACATTAAAAACATCATTAACTTCACATATGGCACAGGTTACATAGCAAAAAAAAGGTTCCTGCAATGCATTCCGGAGTTAGTACTTAGTATGACACTTAATTAGTGGTAGAGAGACCAAATGTCTGTAAATACCAAATCCAAAATGAAGTATGTAAATTTGCGATCAAAATGGCAGAGCAAAAATCTATTCATATTTCTTTATTGCCATCATAAATTCGTAATACAAATAACGATTTTTCAAAGTTTAGATTAATGGAAAATTGCAAACCTGTGGGTGGTTTTCTCCTATGCCGATGAGAAGAGACTGTATCAGTTCCTTGACAGCACATTATTTGAATGTATCCTAGCAATTATTTGAGGCAACACAACAAGCCATGTGTTAAGGTTGACATGAGTGAATCCTCTTTCCGATGCTGTTTGGACGTCAGCCGTAGCTCCATGGTTGAACGACAACGAGAGAAAGTTCAACTCAATGAGAAAGGAATAGTAATTCAACTCAATGAGACAGAGGAAGTTAGAATTCAATGCAAGCAAAGTAAAGAAAAGAACGACACGGGTTTAGTAAGAGAAACATGGAAAGGCCATGGAAGCATGCAGACTTTACCTGTAAACTATCATCCTCCTTTGGCATTAGCTGCACATGCTATAGAATGAAAATATCCAGTGACTGCAGCAGCAACGAAATGGGCAGTGACTGCAGCAACAACGAACTGGGAACCAATTTGACCTCTTGAAATGTAATGAGACATCACTTCCATATTGATTAACTCCCACGTGGATCATAGATGGTCGATTTGCTAAATGCATCAAGAATGGAGAAGAGCATTATATCGTTACCAAAGTGTTACGGTCAGACATAGTTAAACGACACTTATACTATTAAAAGTAATTTCAATTTACCTTCAATGGACCCATCATTCAATCCGGGAGAAAGTGCCCACTGCAAAGAAGTGGAACATTTGCGCCCTTACTAGATACAAGACTAGCCAGCATGTCAGATTGAGAATGAGGCACACTTGAGAGTAGCTAATACGAATATGGCATACCTGCAGCTAGGTAAATGCCTCTTTCCGCTTATGTTCTCTCCAAGTGCAACTGGTGTTTTAAGTATCCAAGCATGGCTTGTGGAGGTCCGTGATATTGCATATTTTCTGGAGATACTTCTGGATCAAACTACAAAATAAGGAGGTCCCAAGTTAGAGAAAACAGAATAAAGCTTCACTCTTGACATAGAAAATCCTACAACCAAAAGGCAAAAGATCAATACCGCCATACCGGCAAGAGCTTGAGCAGAGTAGACTTCGCCTGACTGATCCTCCCACTTTTTCCACAAAGCGAGGCAAACTTGATCCAAGTTTCAACATCTTCTGTAGGAGGTAGCACAAGTGCCCGAAGAGCCAAAAGTGCTTCCCACACCTAAACAGTATTCGAGAATACGAAGCATTAAAAATGGGACTATAATGAACTAAGTCCACTCCATAAAAAATGTCATTGAGTCTCCTTGTTTCCCTATTGTTTAGGTGTGCATATGATGATACACGCTTTATAAATCAAAAGATGAACAACAAGTAAAGCAAACCTTGAAAAAACTGTATCTGTTTGTTAGAAAGATTCATTTACAAAAGTCACCATACATCAATATTTCATGCTCAATATACAGTGGCTCAGCTAAAATGTAAATATAAGAATTATTTTACCTCCACATTACGCTTAGATCCCTGAATCCGCTGAGTCTACATGTCACGAATTAGGACTCTCCGTTCTTCAGCAATAGTATTTCCCACAGGCAGCATATAATTTCAATTATCTATTATCGATACAACAGGAAGGAAGAGAGAAATATTATAAGAAAGATTCATCATGTATAGTTAATGCATTATATGATCAAACAAACATTTAGACTTCTCTCCTGTTTTCCCCTCAGCCCTAGGCGGTTTGGGAGGGTGGCCAGGAGAAGAGATCTTGAATTAAATTGAGATCAGACCTGCTCTGGTTCTGACAGCTGCTGGACGCGAACCATATTGCTGTAAGCACGCTCATAGCTCTCCAAAACCTTCAGAAGCGCAATTATAGACAAAATGGACAAAGACAGGTACAAATTTTCCACGTGAGAAATACTCAAGAGCACCTAAGAAGCAACCATTATGATGACATGATGCTTTTACAGTTTTACTGACAGGTACTAAACGATAGCATGATGCTTTAATACCTTTTTTCTCTACTTCCAACAGCCCATGTTGTACTCAAAAGTTTCAAGACATAATGGAAAAGGCTAAGACTAGTTACAAATATCCTTGCTGTTTTACTTCTGATCCTTAAACACAATAAATGACGCATAGAAATGAAACAAAAGTTAATAAGCAAATGCTGATATGATTATGAAAAACTTACTAGCGCTGCAAGTTCTATGGCAAGACATTCTAGCTCTTTCAACATATTCCCGCGCCACATCATACTAAACTGGAAAAGACAAATAACAACAGGCACACATTTACATAAATTTTAAGAAAGCCTGCTATGATACAAAGCATAAAAGTATAGGTTCAACGTATACCTTCCTCCTCCGAACAAATATAACAGTCCTGAGAATGTGCCATTACTTACTTCCATCGCCACTAGAAGCAGGGCTTGCTAAACCCCTACCCTTTGTTTCATCAGCATCATATAACCGAGACACATATTCCGCCATTTGTGAAGGAACACTGCAAACATATTTGTATATACTTAAGTCAATCTCTACAGAAGATACATTAAGAGCCTTTTAGATAAAGAAGCAGCTCCACCTGTGTCC
>OVBI01002224.1:0-22490 GCA_900406495.1 Sisymbrium altissimum | reverse complement strand
AATAAAACCTGATTATCTTCAGGTTGATTATAGGGGAACCTAGTCATGATGCGTCTAAAGATGTCCTATAGAATCGATATTTCTTCAACTTGATTTGTATTGTAGATATATTAACCGAAAAGAATATCTAACTATCAACATATTTGATACATCAAATAATATGTTGATACTGAAACCAAAAACATTTTTTTAATTAACGCAGGGTTTCATTAACATTAATATCAAATAAAACGTGAACCATGTAATCAAAGATTAAGCCAAAATTAGCACACAAAAAAGTATCAAAAAGCGCAGTAGGCACTAATGGAGATAAATTCCTTCAGAACCTTAGACAATAATCATCTTTTAATTTTTTTTTCTTTAAACTTTTCTCAATAAATTCACTGATATTATTTATAAAATCAAAAACCAAACAGTTAAAGAAATTTGAAAACATTTTTTTTGTCAACATATATGTATTTATATATTCATTAAACTGTTTGGTTAAACAAACCAAAAATAAAATTCTAAATTTTATAAATGCATTTTTCATAAAAAAAAAAGATAGCAATACAATCTCCACTATAAAAATGTTCTAATATTTATTATTATTTTAGTATACATTGAAATTATTTTTGAACACACAATTTTTTAAAAATCTTTTTTAGATATGACCAATAGATTTCATCTTTTCTCCACTACAATTCAGAATTTTTAGATAAAGTATAGATAACATAGCATATTCAATTTGAGAAATAAATCTTCAAAATAAAGTTATTACACACGCGTCAAAAACAATTAATTTTATAGTAATTTTTCTTTTTAAAATAAAAATTAACTTTTTAGATTTCTTTTATATAAGCTTATGACTTGAGATCTAATTCATTACCAAGAGTGTTAAGAATGTCTCATTTGACATCTTTGAACATCTGAACTGGTACCTTTAAATTCTTCTCGTTCCATTTACTGGTATAAAATCGCATATATCAATTTATAAGACTCCGACACACTTTAAAAAAACAAGTTTTAGTATTTTTGTTTCGTTAGAGTCAGTACATTTTAATTATTATGTTGATTGTTTCAGGTCTGGAGACTGATGGTCAGAGACTTTACTCTTTTCTCACGAGAAATAAAGTTGGTGAAAAGATGATGAAAATATTCAATCAGATCTTTGAAATTCACATCGATCTCTGACTTGCAGTGAGGCCTCTAATTGGTGTAATAGCACATTGGATTCAATAAAGTGTTTAGAGTTTAGTATCTGACGCGGGTTACAATTCAATCTTCGGACAAGTTTGATAATTAATTGCATTAATCTATAAAGCTTTTCACTTTTCTCGAAATCAACAAGAACCACATCAGATTTTACACCTTCGTCACCCACTGCACGAAGTTCTTCTAATGTCGGGATGTTTTTAAAAAATTTCAAATTAGCATCCTATTGAATATCCAACAGTATAATCAAATTTGATTTCAACAAGATGCTAAGTTGAAGCTTTTTTAAAGCATGTCAACATTAGAGGAACTTTGTATACTGGATTTGACGAAGGTCCAAACGCTCATGTAGTTTGTGTTGATTTCAAGAAAGTTGGAATGCTTTATTGGCTAAGGCAATGGACCATCAAACTAATAGCATGACAAATTTCTAATACAGCATTGCACTTTTCTCTTAAAATTCATTTTTTTAAAATCAAAATTCATTTATATTTACTTTATTAGTTAGTGTTGATATTTAATTGAGTTTAGCTAATTAATGATCATTATGTTTCAATTTGTGTTGTTTCGTTTTAGAGAAAGAAAGAATAAAAAAGATAAAATTCTAAACTTTATAAACGCATTTTTTATAAAAATAAAAAAGAAAGAAAGAAATACAATCTACACTATACAAATGTTCTAATATTCATTATTATTTTAGTATACATCGAAATTATTTTTGAGTACACAATCTTTTTAAAATCATTTTTAGATATGACCAATAGATTTAATCTCTTTGTCCACTACAATTCAGAATTTTTAGATAAAGTATAGATAACCTAGCATATTCAATTTGAGAAATAAATCTGCAAAATAAAGTTATTATACACGCGTCAAAAACAATTAATTTTATAGTAATTTTTTTTTTTAATAAAAATTAACTTTTTGGATATTTTTTATATAAACTTATGACTTGAGATCTAATTCATCACCAAGAGTGTTAAGAATGTCTCATTTGACATCTTTGAACATCTGAACTTGTACCTTTAAATCCTTCTCGTTCCATTTACTGGTATAAAATCGGATACATCAATTTATAAGACTCCGACACACTTTAAAAAAATAAGTTTTAGTATTTTTGTTTTGTTAGAGTCAGTACATTTTAAATATTATGTTGATTCTTTCAGATGTGGAGACGGATGGTCAGAGACTTTACTCTTTTCTCACGAGAAATAAAGTTGGTGAAAAGATGATGAAAATATTCAATCAGATATTTGAAATTCACATTGATCTCTCACTTGCAATGAGGCCTTTAATTGGTGTAATAGCACCTCGGATTAAATAAAGAGATTAGAGTTTAATATCGGACGCGGGTTACAATTCAATCTTCCGACAAGTTTGATGATTAATTGCATAATCTATGAAGTTTTTCACCTTTCTCGAAATCAACAAGAACCACATCAGCTTTTACACCTTCATCACCCAGTGCACAAAGTTCTTCTAATGTAGGGATGCTTTTAAAAAATTTCAAATTAGCATCCTGTTGAAAATCAAACAGTATTATCAAATTTGATTTTCAACAAGATGCTAAGTTGAAGCTTTTTTAAAGCATTTCAACATTAGACGAACTTTGTGCACTGGATGTGACGAAGGTCCAAATGCTCATGTAGTTTGTGTTGATTTCAAGAAAGATGGAATGCTTTATAGGCTAAGGCAATGGACCATCAAACTAATAGCAAGATGGAACTCTAATCCAGCTAAAGATATTAAGAGAAAACACTAAACATTGTCTCCGTTGCAACAGCCCATGATTTGAGACTCATTATTTGTATTTACAGCATTGCACTCATCTCTTAAAATCTTTTTTTTTATTTTTTGAAATCAAAATTCATTTATATTTACTTTATTAGTTACTATTGGTGTTTAATTGAATTTAGCTAATTAATGATCATTATGTTTCAATTTGTGTTTTTTGTTTTAGAGGCAAAAGAATGGAATAGAAGGAAAGTGGAACATTGTGGACTAATTACTTATACAAACACTTTTTTCCTATATATTTTTTTGGTGGTGTTTAGTTGTTAATATGTTATTTGGTAAAAGAAATGCTCAGTCGATTATTGACACTGCGCCAAGAAATGCTCAGGCGAAATTACTTTTGAGCACAAAATTTTTTTAAAATCTTTTTTAGATATGAGTAGATTTAATCTCTTTCTCCATTACAATTCAGAATTTTTAGATAATGTATAGATAACATAGCATATTCAATTTGAGAAATAAATCTTCAAAATAAAGTTATTATATACGAGTCAAAAATAATTAATCTTATAGTATTTTTTTTATAAATAAAAATTAACTTTTTAAATTTATTTTATATAACCTTATGACTTGAGATCTAATTCATCACCATGAGTGTTAAAAATGTCCCATTTGACATATTTGAACATCTAAACTTGTACCTTTAAATTCTTCTTGTTCCATTTACTAGTATAAAATCGCATACATCAATTTATAAGACTCCGACACACTTTAAAAAAACAAGTTTTAGTATTTTTTTTTGTTAGAGTCAGTACATTTTAAATATTATGTTGATTCTTGCAGGTGTGAAGACCGATGGTCAGAGACTTTACTCTTTTCTCACGAAAAATAAAGTTGATGAAAAGATGATAATTCAATCAGATCTTAGAAATTCACATTGATCTCTGACTTGCAACGATGCCTCTAATTGGTGTAATAACACATTGGATTCAATAAAGAGTTCAGATTTTAGTATATGAGGCGGGTTATAATTCAATCTTCCTACAAGTTTGATAATTAATTGCATTAATCTATTAAACCTTTCACTTTTCTTGAAATCAACAAGAACCACATCAGCTTTTACACCTTCATCACCTAGTGCACGAAGTTCTTCTAGTGTAGGGATGCTTTTAAAAAGTTTCAAATTAGCATCCTATTGAAAATCCAACAGTATAATCAAATATGATTTTCAACAAGATGCTAAGTTGAAGCTTTTTTAAAGCTTGTCTACATTTGACGAACTTCGTACACTGGATGTGTTGAAGGTCTAAATGCTCATGTAGTTTGTGTTGATTTCAAGAATGATGGAACGCTTTATAGGCTAAAGCAATGGACCATCAAACTAATAGAAAGATGGAACTCTAATCCAGCTAAAGATATTAAGAGAAAATACTAAACATTGTCCCGTTACAACAGCCCATGATTTGAAACTCATATTCACAGCATTGCCCTCATCTTTTAAAATTCTTATTTTGTTTTTTTTTTTGAATCAAAATTAATTTATATTTAATTTATTAGATACTGTTGGTGTTTAATTGAGTTTAGTTAATTAAGGATCATTATGTTTCAATTTGTGTTGTTTCGTTTTAGAGGCAAAAATATGAAATCGAAGAAAAGTGGAACATTGTGGAGTAATTATTCATAGAAACACTTTTTTCTTATATTTTTTTTTGGTGGTGTCTAGTTGTTATTATGTTATTTTGTAAAAGAAATGCTCTGTCGATTATTGACACTGCATCAAGTAAGCTGCTATGATCGGTGCTGAAAATTTTGGTATCTATGGCTAGTCAACTTTGAGATCTTTTTTGTTCAAATTTGATTCTCCGGTTCTTTTGTCTTTTAAGATGGTTTCAGTGAATATTATTTTATTAATTTTTCTCTAATTACGTTAGAGGAATGTCTATGTCACCAATATCTCTTCTTTCTAATCCTCTGCTTATCTGATCTCACATCCCATTTGTATGATCCCAATGATTTGATTGGACATACAATGTTTTTACATTTTTATGTCCATCAAAGGCTTTACAGTGAAGAATCCCGTTTGTCAATGTTAAATGTATAACGATTTGAAAAGTTTGTGAATTAGTAAAAATCCAATTACAGTTTGTGAATTAGTAAAAATCTAATTACAGTTTGTGAATTAGTAAACTTGATCTTCCGGATCCCACCATCAATTCGGTTCAGGAAAGACTATGATAATCTTATGAGCCCTCCACTTCCACGAGTATAACCAACTACATCTTCTTGAAACTCCTTACAGTTATCTGCATGTTAAAGGTGATAAATGACGCAGATAAATAAAACATGTCAATCTTCATGTTGATTAGAGGAGAAGCTAATCAAGATGCATCTAAAGATGTTATTTAGAGTTGATGTTTCCTCAACTTTTTTTTGTATTCTAGATATATTAACTAAAAATAATATCTAACTATGAATGTATCAGATTTGATACATCAAATAATATGTTGATAGTGAAACCAAACACATTTTTTTTTAATTAACGCTGAGTTTTATTAAATTAAAGATAAAAAAATGTGTTCCATGTAATCAAAGAAGAAGCCAAAAACAACATAAAAAAAAGTATCAAAAAGCACCAGTAGGCACTAAGGGAGATAAAATTCCTTCGGAAACTTAAACAATAATAATCTATTAATTTTTTTTAAAAACTTTTCTTAATAAATTCACTAATATTATTTATAAAATAAAAAACCAAACAATTCAAGAAATTTGAAAACATTTTGTTTGTCAGCATAAACAAACCAATGAAAAAATTCTAAACTTTATAAATGCATTTTTCATTAAAAAAAAATGCAATCTACACTATACAAATGTTATAATATTCATTATTATTTTATTATACATCGTAACTATTTTTGAGCACACAATTTTTTTTAAATCTTTTTTATTTGAACATCAGAACTTTTATCTTTAAGTTCTTCAAATTCTATTTCCTGGTATAAAATCGCATACATCAATTGATCATAGTCCCACATTTAAAAAAAAAAAACTTTTGACTTTTTTTTTGTTTTGTTAGAGTCATTACATTTTAAATATTCTGTTGATTCTTTTAGGTGTGGAGACTGATGGTCAGATACATTACTCTATTCTCACGAGAAATGTAGTTGGTGAAAAGATGATGAAAATAATAAATCAGATCTTGGAAAATCGATCTCTGACTTGCAACGATGTCTCTGATTGGTGTAATAGCACATTGGATTCAATAAAGAGTTCAGCGTTTAGTATCTTAGCTGGGTTAGAATTCAATCTTCTTAAAAGTTTGATGATCAATTGCATTAACCTATAAAGGTTTTCATCTTTCTCGAAATCGACAAAACCACGTCAGCCTTTAGACCTTCTGTCACTTACTTAGTGCACGAAGTTCGTCTAATGTAGGGATGCTTTTGAAAAACTTCAAACTAGCATCCTATTGAAAATGCAACAGAATAATCAAATTTATTTTTAACAGGATGCTATGTTAAAGTTTATTAAAAGCATTCCTATATTTGACGTACTTTGTGCACTGGATGTGATGAAGGTCTAAAAGCTCATGTAGTTTGTGTTGATTTAAAGAAAGATGGGACGCTTTATAATCTAAGGCAATTTACCATCAAACTAGTAGCAAGAAAGAACTCTAATTCGGCTAAAGATATTAAGACAAAATACTAAACATTATCCCGTTGCAACAGCCCCTGATTTAAGACTCATCATCACTTGTATTTACAGGATTACCCTCATCTCTTAAAATTCAGATATTTTTGTTTTGAAATCAAAACTCTTTTATATTTAATTTATTGTTTCTGTCAGTCGTTAATTGAGTTTAGTTAGTTAAGAGTCATATGTTTCAGTTTGTGTTGTTTCATTTTAGAGGCACAAGTATGAAATGAAAGGAAAATAGAACATTATAGACTTATTATTCATAGAAATACTTGTTTTTTATCCTCAAGCTGCTTTGTATCGATGCCCATTAAAATCAATGTTTGCTACTCTTGCTTTGTATGGTAGATATATAAACAAAAAAGAGATCTAATTATGAATGTTTCAGATTTGATACATTAAATGATACGTTGATATTGAAACCAGAAAGATTTTATTTTTTTTCAGTTAATGCCCAATTGCATTAAAATAAAGATCAAAGACAAAGTGCATGTTCCATGTAATCAAAGAAGAAGCAAAAAACAGCTTAAAAAAAAAGAGAAGCATAAAAAAATGTCGATAGGCACTAAGAGAGACAAGTTCTTCATAAATTTAGATAAGAATCATCTTTTAATTGTTTTCTTTAAACTTTATTAATAGATTCACTGATATTATTTACAAAATCAGTAAACCAAACAATATAAGGAATTTGAAAATATGTTGTTTGTCAATATATATGTATTTATATATTTATTAAACTGTTGGATATGCAAAATATAGACAAAATTCTAAACTTTATAAATACATTTTTTCATAAAAAAATACAATCTACACCATACAAATGTTAGAATATTCATTATTTTTTCTATAGAATTTTTAAACACATAATTTTTTTATTTTTTATTTTTATATATGATCAATATATTTCATCTCTTTCTCAACCACAAATCAGATTTTTTAGATAAAATATTGATAATGTAGCATCTTCAATCTGAGAAATAAATCTTCAAAATAAAGTATTTATACACGCGTCAAAAATATTTAATTTTAAAATAATAAATATGTTTATTTTAATATAAATTAAGATTTATTTTATATAAGCATAGAACTTTAGATACAATTCATTACCAAAAATGTTAAGAGTGTCTCATTTGATATCTTTGAATATCTGAACTTTTTACCTTTAAATTATTCCCCTTCCATTTGCTGGTATAAATTCGTATCCATCAATTAGTAAGACTTTCACACACTTTTTTAGAAACGGTTTTGATTTTTTGTTTTGGTAGTGTCATTACATTTTCAATATTCTTTTGATTCTTTCAGCCATGGAAACCGATGGTCAGAGACTTTACTCTGTTCACGAGAAATGAAGTTGGTGAAAAGATGATGAAAAAAATCAATCAGATCTTGGAAGTCACATCGATCCGTGATTTGCAATGATGCCTCTGATTGGTGTAATAGCACATTGGATAGCCTTAACCTATATAGCTTTCCATCAGCCTTTAAACCTTCATCACCCAGTGCACGAAGTTCGTCTAATGTAGGATTGCTTTTAAAAAGGTTCAACTTAGCATCCTGCTGAAAATCCAACAACATAATCAAATTTGATTTTAAATAGGATGCTAGGTTGAAGCTTTTTAAAAGCATTCCTACATTTTGACGAATTTCGTGCATTAGATGACGAAGGTATAAAGGCACATGTAGTTTGTGATGATTTCAAATAAGATGGAATGCTTTATAGGCTAAGGCAATTGACCATCAAACTTGTAACAAGATGGAACTCTAATCTGACTAAAGCTATTAAGACAAAACACTTAACATTTTCCATGTTGCAATAGTCTATTATTTGAGACTCATTACTTATATTTTCAGGATTGTCCTCATCTTTTAAAATTAAGATCTTTTTTTTTGTCTGAAATCAAAACTCATTTATAGTTACCTTAATGTTACTATCAGTCTATAATTGAGTTTAATTAATTAAGTGTTGTTATATTTCAGGTTGTGTTGTTTTATTTTAGAGGCACAAGTATAAAGAGACACAACTCATTGTGTTAGTATCTATTTATTTTCTATATAAACCAATTTTTTCTTGTTGTAATTAACAAGTTTCAGATTCAAAAGCTCATATTTTGGTTCAATTAGTTTCATGAACACACAAAATTTATTGTTTATCACAATCGATTTTTGTGATATACACTTACGCTGTTTCTCCTCTCTTTCTCTTACTCTGTTGACAATAAATATACTAACATGGTGTCATAGCTTATGTTGGTCTTGGATCTTGTTCAAGCACAATAGGAATAAAAAAAAATCAGCTGCGAGAGAAGAGAAAGATGGAGACGAGAAACCGAATATATATACGGTGACATGAGAGCACCATCAATCTTCACTGGCACATTCACATGTCGTAGTTTTAAGAGGAAGGCTCCAAAGGGATGAAAGACATAGGAAATCTTCTCAAAAGATAATGGAGACAACGGATGTAAAGATGAATTTGGAAGGAGAATTCGGAAAATTTGTTCGAAGAAGCAGAAAACATAAAAGACGTGGAGAGTATTCATGCAGGAGAATGTGATGGTGATGAAAGCAAAACACCAAGAAAGGAAGGAAGATGGAGGATGCTTACCTCATAGAAAAATGAAACAGATGTCAAGGAGCTGTGATGGTGATCAAAGGAAGACACCAAACAAGGAAGGAGGATGCTTACCTCATAGAAAAATGGAGCATGTTGGGGTCCAAACCCACACTTTCGGAATTAATGGCTAAAATGTTTAAATGTCGGAAAAAAAACTTCTATATTTAGATAGTTTCGGAAGAAAAACGATATTCAGAAAAATAATTTAACTTAAAACTATAGATAACTTTACGAAAAATATACGAGAACTACTTTTCGAATATATGTTCCGATAAACCGATAAATTTGCGATTCTTCGAACCTTTCCGATAAATTGATAAACTGACCATCTAAAGAAGAAGGCAATCAGATCAACCTTCTTAGCCATTCAGCATGGACTGACCCGCTTGGCCGTCCAGCAAACATAAACTCTTCTTAAGAACAAAGCAACTCTAGAAGAGTTGATGAATCAGGCTCTCTCATCCGTAGATTTCCATAGTTTTGAGCTTAAGTTTTCAGCAACTACAACAACTACTCTTAACTATTTCCATGAATTTGTCAAGACTCTTGAAGGTGGTTTGACTAAAGTTCCAGTTGACACTTCGTAATGTTGTATAATCATTTCGCTGGATCATTTATGAGGAAAACTTCTGAATAGTTAGATTTACTTTGGATTTAGAGGCTTGGCTTGTATGCAACATTGAAAGAAATCAAAAATGAGATCACAACGTTACTTATTCTCTCATTCACGCTAGAAGCTAAGACATACAAAGAGGCACAAACTCAGGCTACCTTATTACTACAGACTTTGGCTGTTTTCTGTGTCCATCAAAATATTACATTGTTAGGTTTTATTTATATAAATCTATAAAAAAAAAATATAAACAGATTTCTTTAACAAACGAGTCAAATCCTAATTAACCTGATAACCATGGTGATCTACTTTGTCAAAAACAGAAAAGAAACTCATCATCAATTGCAAAGGATGACATATTACTTGTACCTATGTCTGTATTCCATATACATAAAGATTAGGATAGAGTAGAATCATTTCTAGTAATGAATGATTATTCATATCTCTTTGAATCTCTCTGAGTATTCTTGATCTGCTATGTTCCTAAAAAAACTGGAAGGAAAGTGGAATATTATGAACTAATTACTCATAGAAACACTGTTTACTCGGTAAAAGATATGCTCGTCGATATCATTGACAGTGCATCAAGTAATCTGCTATGTTAGGTGCTGACAATTCCGTATGTATGGCTCGTCAAATCTAAGAGTTTCTTAAGTTCTTTTTTTTTTTTTGCCTTTTCAGTTGGTTTCAGTGAATTTTGTTTAAAGGTTTCTTGACTTCTATGGCATCAACATTAGAGGAATGTCTGTGTCACCAATGTTTCATTTCTCTAATCCTCTTCTTATCCGACGTCACATCACATATATTAATGATCCCAATGATTTTATATGGCACCAGATGGTTTTACATTTTATTTGGTCATCAAAGGCTTTCGATAGAAACACCAAGTTTTGTCAATGTGAAATGGATAACGAACAAAACTATGAATACTTTTATTGTTGATTCATTTTCCATCAAAGGAATTAGGAGAAGAAAAGGTAAAGGAAAGAAGAAGATCAGTTGAAGTATTGAATTATAACAAATTATCAAAATATGGATCAAGATTAGTGTTACTTTTTTTCTCTCAAAGAAACTGTTTTGGACTTGAATTAATTTCAAATCTAGATCCTTAAATATTGTTTACAAAGCTGTCTCCTTCTTACTTAACTTTTTTGAAACTTCAAAATCAAACAAAACCCCACATTAACAGTCTTGAGACTCTCCTTCCATCATCACCGGCACGTCATTTTTCCTTTTCTGTCACGTGACGTCATCTATTTTTGTTTTAGTTGTAAAATCCAGATTTATGTTTTGATTAGTTAAAACGAAAATGAAGTTATTCCAACCAATTCTGCAACAATGAAGTTATAGGAAACAACAACATCGTGAAATGAATTAGGGTTCTACTCTGGTATGCAATTCTGAATGCTATAAGGGTTTTTTGAAACCTTGCTCAAGGCATTCCAATACTGCACGAATACCATCTCGTCGATCAATGCCTTCCAAAGGCAAGTACAGACCAGCACGCACTGGCCACAACCTGCACCTAGGGAGAACTTTTAAATCACCTTTGAGGACGAGGATGCAGCTGAAATCCAACATTCACACAATCATCCTCTCGTGGTCCAACTTGCATTAAGCGACATTAACGTCCCTAGAATTCTAATAAACACTGGAAGTTCAGTCGATGTCATCTTCCAAGAAACTTTCCAAAAAATAGATATCGATTTCTCCGAAATTGAACCTCCCCGAAACCATTGACTAGGTTTACGAGAGAGACAACCATGACCTTAGGAAACATCCGACTTCCTGTCCAGGTAGGACGAGTAACCAAAGTCGTGAACTTTTCTGTGGCTGACCATCTAGCCATCTACAATGCTATCATGGAGAACTCTTGGATCAATTTGATGCGAGCCATCCCCTCAACCTACCATCTTTGCCTTAAGTTTCCGATGAAATCAGGAGTGAAAACCATATGGGGCAACCAAAAGGAATCCGAGTTTGTTACCTAGCAGAACACATGCTCTAGAAAATCTAAATTAACGAGGAGGTGACGCCTAAGAGAAGGAAGTCAAAAGGCCCAAAGCAAATTCCTACAAAGGAGAACCTGAAGGACTCTACTAGGGATGAAGCTCCGGAAAAAAACTCCCAAAAATAAGACATATCAAGCAGGACAGGAAACTGGGACATCCACACTTGATTCTAAAGCATTGAAAGCATCGAAAACCGAACATGTGCTGTCGGCTCGGTTCCAGATCTCAACGACTTGGAAGAAGCCCCAAAAATAAAAAATAAAAAATAAACAAACAAACAAACTGAACTACAAGACAGCTAGATCCTCGGAAGATGTATGTAGGTAATCGATCTTCGGAAAGGTGCAGTCGTCCCCCTAAAAATAAAAAAAGGGGGAGTGGGAGTGTATACATATTCATCGACATCACCGACATTCAGCATCACAGAAAAGTTTGAGAATCCAAAAAATTGAAAATTTTGGCATTCTGATTCAAGGGAATGAACGAGTCTGAATTCTAAATGCAAAGAGTTCCGAACTTAAGAAGATCCAAAGATTCTAAAGAAGTTTCGAATTTTCAGAGAAGTTCTAAGCTTTAACACAAGTTCCAAACTCAAAGTGATAAAGGATTTCTGAATTCTCGATTTCAAACGACCAACTAAGCACAAACTTTTGGATTAGTTCTCGACAATTAACGCTCCAGGAGCATATCAAACTAGGCATTTTTTCTAAATCGTCGACGCCGTTCTCGATATACACAATCCAACACAATAACCTTCGAACTAAAAACAAAACGGTTTCGACAAATTCATCATCGACCATTGCTGCCCCCTATGGACGAAACTCGTCTCCAACAAGACTTAACCCGAAATTCTATATAGAGAGAAGGTTCAGTGACGTCCGTGCACAGACATAGAACTGCGCTATATAAATTTAAGCTAAGGTCTTACCTAGCATTAATATCCGGAAGGTATACCCCGGACGATGTTCGTAGGTTTTTCGTTTAGAGGGGCATGCCAGCAGAGAAGACTCGTATGTCCTGACCCTCAAACTAAACTCGTCAGTCCGCTAAGCGCCAACAATGGTATACTGGTCTTAGACATCTCAGAAACACAATCTAGAACAGCCCTAGATGAGATAATAACATGTTTTAAAAGTCGAAATATCGAGAGGTAAGTCGGAATTGTGAAACCCCTAAAAACCAGACAACACATAGATTAGCAAGGAAATATCTTCCAAAAACGCTAACCTATCGAAATCCAGTTAGAACACTCTAAAGCACGCTTTATATCGCAAAACCAATACATTTCTGTCAAAATCATGATATGTCTCTACATACGAAATATCAAACAAAACCCAGTAAAACACTTCTCAGCGTGTTGATCAATAATCATGGGAACATAGGTATTGTGCTTACTAACTTGTATCAAGAAATAAAACACGTTCCGTCAACAGAACGATACAAACTCATTCTTGCCCAACTTCTTTCCGAAAAAGAGCTCAATTTCGTTTTCTCTGAACAATTGGTCTCGATAAACCCTTCCTAAAGGAGAAGATTTTCGAGATCCCTCTTCCAAAAAGAAATCTCTCGTGTAAACGAATACGTGAACTACTTCTGATACCATGGTCTCCTTCCCACAAGGACGGGTCAGCCGTCTTTACTTATCCATAGCCTTTATCGGTTTGGAAACTTTCTTAAACACTCAGTTTAGAAACTTCCTTCAGCCTAAATTGGCTGGGAAGCCTTCCAGCAGCATAAAGCTTAAGTTCTCTATCAAGAGAAATATCACTTCAAAAAGATAAAGCTTAGCCTTCTATGGAGAAAAACAGTCTATACGATGAGTAAACTTAACTTCCCTTCATGGAAAGACGAATTCTCTTTAGAACATGTAAAGAGAACAACAGGTTACATGAATCGCTCATAAGAATAAAACCGCATCAGTATGCCAGCTCAGGATGGTCTTCCCATCACTTCGGGTCCGCATAAACAAAAAAATGAGCATCAGTTCGGGATTGACTTTCGTCATCTCGAGTCCATCTTCATTTTGAAACAAAAATTGGCTCAGGGAAGACGTTTGTCGCCTCGGATCAACTTGATCATAAGTCCTTCGTCACTTCAGGTCGTCATGCAGTCACATATAGCTTCGGCTTGGAGCATGGACAATCACCTCAAGCTTAATCTCTCTTTTCAAGAGGATTGACTCGGGACAATGCAAATAATAGCTTGAAAACTTTTTCGGATATTTCTTTCGTAAACGAAATTTCATTTAAACAAACTTTCAGCTCAACTTTTTCGGATAAAACATTTTCTGGAGAAAACAATTTCTCATTGAGACAAACCAGAGGACAATTCTTTCCAACACTTAGGATAATTTTCAAAATGCAAGACAACATGATCGGATCCTGATGCCCAAAAGTCCTACTAGCAGACACCTCGGCCAGTTTTCGGACGTGCATTCGTCACTTAACGATCGGCTCGGCATGAATGCCAATCGCCGGCTTGACCAGATTTTGGAGCGAACGATCGATCGTTCACTTGATCGCATGGTCGGCTCGGCATCAGAGCACGGCCATCACTTGGCCGGCTCGGCCTCAGAGTGTCGCCAATCCACAGCTGTATGGCTGGCTTGACCACAATCCTAGAAAAAACAGTTTCTAGGAAAAGCTTTTGAAAAATTCAAACTTACACAGCTTTTCGGAAGAAACTTTCACGAAAACTTTCGAAAATCCTAGCTAAAACCATTTCACAGGAATTCTATAAAAGGGAAGAGATACGACCGGCTCAGCCACTTCTCTTAGAGAGGTAGTGTCGGCTCGGTCACCCTTTGCCTTCTCTATAAATTCTTCTGAAAACTTAACATTCTTTGGAAAAACAGTTTTCGGAAAAACTTTTAAGAAACCTAACTTGAATAGTCTTTGAGAAACAAAAACCAGACAACACATAGCTTAGTAAGGAAACATCTTCCAAAAAAATTTACCTATCGAAACCCAGTTAGAACGCTCCAAAGAACACTGGTACATCGCTAAAAAAACACATGTCTCTCAAAAGCACGACAAGTCTCTGCAAACGAAATATCAAACAAAACCTTGTAACACACTTCTCAGGATGCTGGTCAATAATCATAGGAACATAAGTATTGTGCTTACTAAATTTTATCAGGCAATAAAGCACGTTCTGTCAACTGAACGGTACAAACTCATATTTGCCCAACTTCTTTCCAAAGAAAAAATCTCAATTTCATCTTCTCTGAACAATCGGTTTCGATAAGCCCTTTCACAAGGAGAAGTTTTTCGAGATTCCTCTTCTAAAAAGAAGTCTCTCATGTAAACGAATACGAGAACTATTTCTGATACCATGGTCTCCTTCCCACAAGGGCAGGTCGGCCATCATTACTTCTCTCCAGCCTTGATTGGTTTGGAAACTTTCATAAACACTTTAATCAGTTTAGAAACTTCCTCCAGCCTAAATAGGCTCGGGAGCCTTCCTGCAGCATAAAGCTTAAGTTCTCTATCAAGAGAAATATCTCTTCAAAAAGAGCAAGCTTAGCCTTCTACCGAGAAAAACAATCTATACGATGAGCAACCTTAACTTCCCTTCATAGAAAAACGAATTCTCTTTAGAACATCTTCTGAAGAGAACAACAGGTTACATGAATCACTCATAAGAGTAAAACCGCATCAGTATGCCGGCTCAGGATTGTCTTCCCATCGCTTCGGCTCCGCATGAACAAAAAAATGAGCATCGGCTCGGGATAAACTTTCGTCATCTAAAGTCCATCCTCATTTTGAAAAATAAATTGGCTCAAGAAAGACTTTCATCGCCTCGGGTCAACTTGATCATAAGTCCTTCGACACCTCAAGTCGTCATGCAGTCACATCTAGCATCAGCTTGGGGCATGGACAATCACCTCAAGTTTAATCTCTATTTTCAAGAGGATTGACTCGGGACAATATAATCAATATCTCGAAAAGTTTTTCGTATATTTCTTTCGTAAAAGAAATTTCGTTTAAAGAAAACTTTCATCTCAAAATTTTCAGAGAAAACAAATTGTCATTGAGACAAAACAGAGGACACTTCTTTCCAGCACATAAGAGAATTCTCAAGGATGACCTTCGAGAATAAAAATTTTTTGATGGATATCAAGAGCACGCCGGTTCATCTTCTTAAGTTTCCACCAAAGGTTCTCTCTTTCCTGCTTCATCTCTTTGAAGTGTTCAAGAAGCTGTCACCAAAAGGACGCTTTCAAACTACTGGAAACCATCAAAAAGATATCAAGGCTAACAACTCACCTTTTTCATAAATTCAGTAGCCACAGCCTGCTCCTCGTCGGATAGGTTATTGAATATCCTCATCGGAGATTGAGGCAATCCCTGCTTGAGGACAGATGAACCACCGGTGTTAGAGCATGTGATTCATCACCAACCGGTCCATCCGAGCTGGTAGGACAGCTCTGTTCACCTACCACCTCAAAGATCGATCTTTTTGACATCTGGAAATGTGTGGCAGTAACAGCACTGTCTCGCAGTAAGACCATCTCCAATGTACCACTCTATTTTTTACTCTAAACTAGAATAACTCTAAAATAGAGTAAGGTTTTTCTCCAATGTATTACTCTAAAATAGAGTAACTCTAAAATAGAGTAACTCTAAAATAGAGTAATTTTAAAATAGAGTTAGTGTTAAATTTTTAGAATTACTCTATATATAGAGTAAACTCAAAATTTACTCTATTTCAGAGTGATATATAGAGTGGGGTTGGAGAAGATTTTACTCTAAAATAGAGTGCGGGTTGGAGATGCCCTAAGCTCAAACTTTATAATAGGCCTATTGGACAATTTTGGATGCTATAATTGCGAAATATTCCTTAAGAAAAAAAAGGCAGTCATTCAAGAGGATCGTAGAATCAATTTTTGGTAATATGAATCTCGACAATTAGGGAAAGTGGTAAAAATGGCACCCAAATCAATCCATTAATTCATACTTTAAAAAAATAAAAAGTTCTTATACAAAAGGGAATTCTCGTCTCTTCCCAATATAGAACAAAAAAAGTATAAAGAAAACTAGCGGTTTTTCACCGTTTCCTTCCTTTCCCCGGAGAAGTATCCAACTGTGATCCCCTCCTCGAAAGAGGTGTTATAATCCGATAACACTTGACAAAAGCCATCAAGTCTCGCATGAAGCGCTTGAAGCTCTCCAAGATAGGGATAATCACTTCCACGCCACATCCTTCCCAAAACAGGAAAGGGGATCCCAGCGCCCGAACTCAATCCTCGGACCTGGAGATCTCCCTATCGACCTTCAGCATCTTCATCCTGAGCACGAGGTGCCTGCAGCACTTGACATTATGCCTCATCTTAATCTGACAAAAATAAAAGGAGAGTATGGTCAGTAAGTATCGGAACAAACGACAAATCGATTTAAAGAAACACTTATTTTGGAAAAAAAAACTCTTCACATTCCCTTTTCTCATCTCCCTTTGAGATTATGGATGAAGTCAGGGAATTCAACCTTGTCGGGAGTAAAAGTCGCTCTTAGTACAGTGATTCACGAGCTCCTCGAGGGAGGAAAACTCGTCATTTTCGCCCTCAGAATAATCTCTTTCCATATTATTAGATGGGAAATAGAGAAAGCCTCTCTCTCTTGGAAGAAACAAAATTTCATGCCAACGCCACAAAAACTGGTATTTAAAGGGAGCAACATAGAGGAATAAAAATAATGGTGTGACGATTGCACACTTCGCCATAATTAATATTGGCGTGCATGGGAGAAAAACTAATGATGACATTCCCAACCGTCATGGCAAATCAACTGTCGTATCACAATATTCGTATAACACATATTTTGGATAAATACGAATTAATTACCATAAATACCTGTAAAAAGAGGAAAAAGCACCCTACTTGGTAGGAATCTACCAAAGGGCCGGACTCCATCCTCGCACAAGACCGACCCGCACGAGGCAGAAAGGTAAAAAATCAAAAAGAGCCCCACCCTCGCAGATCGGCCTGAGAGCGGCAGAAAGGTCAAAAAATAAAGTGAGCCCCATCCTTGCAGGCCAGTCCGAACGCGGAAGAAAGGTCAGAAAGCAAAGCAAGCTCCATTCTCGGAGACTGGCCCGAGCAGAGTCAAAAGGTCAAATATTAAGCGAGTTCCATCCTCACAATACTGTTCACCGACAGACCGTGTCAAGCGTGGACTAACTAGTCACAACACCTCCAAAGCCGAGCCCCAACCTCGCATCAGAGAGTTTAAGGTTTATACCATCGAAGTTAAATCTTTAAAAATGGTACAAAGACTGATCACCCTATTCTCACTTACATACAAAGACAATCTCATTTCGTCGGACTTTGCAAACCCGATGCAAAAACAAACCAATACTTCAACAAAATTCCATTAAACTAAAAGTCTTTCATACAAGCGTCTAATAAGGTTTACGAAAATACGCCATCTAGGATGCACAAAAAAAAAAGAAAAAAAAAACGATAGACAATACCCTCTCATCTTCACGTGATCCCATTCACACTTCAATGTTAGGCGCCGGCTGGCCGTTTCGAACTTGAGGCACTACGTCCTTGCGAACGGTCCCGGGAAAGTTACCGACACAAGCGTCTTTGGACGAATCTTCATCATCTACTAGGATTACACATTTCCGAGTGCCACCTTCCCCCGTTGGGAGCTCTGGACCGGAGAAACTTGCAACCGCCCTGTTTCCTGGCAAGAGCAAGTCAGCAACCGAAGTGTCATCTGAAGGGGAACTGTGTAACGGCAGCACAATTTCCAGACACAAAAGGAGGTGCTGACCGCCGGGGTCTAAAGCTGACATACCTTCGATCTTGGCTCGAAGGGCGGTCTGATCCGACTGTGCGTGATTAATATCTGCTTCGGAGAAAAGATCTCCTGTTACCACGAAAGACTTCAGCGCCTCCATCGACTGTAACCTGGAAACATCTGAAAGGATCCAGGCCTTCCCCTTGTCAACCTTCAAATATGAGGTAGCCGCCATCATGAAACCAGCCCCTTTGCCTCCCACGTCAATCTTGGCCTTCTTGACTGCAGTCCTCAAACTCTAGTTCTGAAATCTCACCAAGGCATCGTATCGAGAAAGTAACCCATCGTATCTACTCCTCATATCATCAAAATCAGAGATTATTAGGGATTATCCGAGGATGAACCTTTCATTATCCCTTTTTAAGCTCCTACACGATTGGGAAGTCGATGGGTCGTGATCATTCGGAAGACAGACGTAAGCGTCCGAATCTTCAGAGATTACAGTCTCTCTCAAAACCTCCTCTTGGAGAACTAGCCTCTTGGTTTCTAGAAATCATCGTTCAAAAAGTATATAAGGATTTTTTTCTAAACAATACAGAGGAAAAGCTTTCTATATCCCTATTTTCTCTCTTTTCCATAAACAAAACCTAGGCAAAAGAAAAAGAAGCAACAGACTTCTTTGAAACGCTACTATGCATACACTCCTTAAAGCAAAAGGAAGAAGTGGAAAGGTAATTTTCCTATTTTATTAATATAAAATAGAGTTAAATCAAGCCTTAGTGACTTGTGTAACACCGGCAAATAGAATCATTATCCTGAGAATCGAGGAAGATAATAATACACATCGGGAACAGTTGACAAGACACTACGTCCAACCACTTAAAGTCCATCGAACTCCCAGCTCGAGGGACTTGGGAGGCTATATGTTGGTGTTGGATCTTGCACCCACAGTGCGAATCCAGGAGATTACTTCGAGGAACAGTATGTTTTATATATCAGACGAAGTAATCCTCGCATAAGTCACCACCTAATCACTTCGGCGAGGAGAAAACAAAGAAGTCAGACTTCATTCAACATCCCAAGGCTAGACAAACAAACATTAGGCGCAGCACTTTGAAAATGAACTCAGAGTCAGAGATGAAAGGGAAGTCGAGGAATAAAGATTTTAAGGTGCGAAGTCATAAGGAATCAAGTAAGACATTTAACTTATGGCTGTTACTTATTTATTCTTTTGAGGTTGTAACCGATGTATTTAGGGGTAATTATCCTCTTTTATGACACAGACATAAGTCTCGATCATTGTATATAATCCTGTAACTCATTGGGAGAGGGAGATCTTTTCCGGCACAACAATCTGGGTATCAATAAAAATCATTCACCATATTACTTCGAGCAAAACACTTGTTCCTTACTTCTTTCTTTACTTAGCTTTCTTATTATGACTTTCCCTTTAGCTGAATGGAAAGAAATTCTCTGTTAAAACAAATAACATAGTGGGAAATTTCCAGCACCCACAAGTTCGATATATATGACTTCTTTTACTAATTAAGAAGATGGATGTCCATGACTACACTCCTCTGATAGAGAAAATTTGAAGACATGTAAGTTTCTGGACAGTGAGAACTCTCTCTTTCCTAGGTAGACTCCAACTAATTGATTCAGTAATACACAGCTTAACAAATGTATGGATATCTTCTTTTTGTCTCCCAAAAGCATGCATCAGAGAAATTAATAGATAAACTCTCTAAAACTTTCATCTAGTCTGGTCCTGCACTGAACCCGAGGAAGGTAAAAATCTCATGGGAGAATGTATGCAAACCTAAGGAAGAGGGAGGGTTAGGCCTGAGATCAATAGTTGAGATGAATAAAGTAAGTCTTTTCAAACTTATCTGGAGAATCACGTCTCCGAACTTATCACTACGGGATTGCTGGATACGGAAGTACTTAATCCGAAAAAGTTCATTCTTGTCCCAAAGTGAAAGAACATATCTTGGCTTATGAATGTAAAGGAAACTCCTCAAATATAGAGCTGAAGCAGTTCCATTTAGAATAGAGGTACACAGTGGAGATCAGACCTCATTCTGGTTTGACGTATTGTCACCACTGGGTAGACTCATAGATCTCACTGGTGAAAGAGGCTGCATTGATTTAGGAATCCATAAAAACATTTCTGTTGGGAATATCCTCTGAAACCACAAAAGAAGAAGACACCGCATTGATATCCTAAACCAAATTGAGGAGGAGATTCTGAAACTATTGAGGAGAGAAACATCTCAAGAACATGATATAAGTTTCTCGAGAAGTGACAAGAACTCTTATAAGCCTCTCTTCAGATCGAAAACAACATGGCATCTACTGCGTGGGTCGCAACCAACCTTAAACTGGTATAAGGGAATATGGTTCTCTCTTACCACTCCAAAGTACTCTTTTATTGTTTGGTTGGCTGTCCATAATCGTTTAGCTACAGGGGATCAGGTGGAAAAGTGGAACAGAGATGTGGATGTGTCTTGTACTCTATGCTAAGCTACTATGGAATCCCAAGACTACCTCTTCTTCGAAAGTCCATACTTTGAAGAAATTTGGAAAAACCTGGCAATATAATCGGAGCAGGATATTCTAATCACTGGGATCACAACATAGTACTACTCGTACAGGACAAACTTCTCTTATTTCTCCTTTACTACGTCTTTCAAGCTATAATATACGCCATCTGGAGAGAAAGAAATGGTCGAAGAAATCGCGAACAACCACTGTCCCCTCGGAACTTAGCAAAAACGATCGACCCACAAGTTAAAGACAGAATTCTCTCTATTCTGGAACTGGGAAAAAGGAGATACGCTGAAGCAATGCAGCTTTGGTTTGAAACAAGACAAAGGACTCAACACAACATAAACTCCCTTTCCAAAATCTAAAATTTCTCGCTATGTTCACTAAACAATCTTCAAAGACAGCTGCATTCTTTGTACAAATCTGAGTTTGTTTTAGTTGAATATATTTGACATTTATTCAAAAAAATAAAATAATTATTCAGCTTGTACATCACATATGCATCGATAAAACTTCCAATAATATATATTTATCTCGTATCAGAACCGACAATCTAACAAAAAAAAATTAAATATATACACACAACAAAAGTAAGCAATGTTCGAATTAATATGCATGTGTAAATGCTGACTTGTGGGGGTAACAAGACCGAGAGATTGGTAACTTGACAATGGATGGCGTCAACTTAATTAAGATGTCAAAATGCATAAAACGTAAATAATGGATTAGTCAATGAATCAGAAGAGGAGTCCTTGTTTGTTCGTCTCAATTGTTTATTCATTCAAATTGAATACACTAAAGATGCTACTTGCTTTTTCTTCAAGTAGACCTCTTCTTTATAATTCATCGTCATCTACTGCACCTAAAGATCAGACATCTGAGGAAACAGATAATTCAAAAACTGTTCCTCAAAGATTCGGTATACGTTTTATTTTGNTTTTTTTTTTTTTTTTTTTTTTTTTCGTGTTTGTCCTACAAGTGGTGATTGTCTTGGCTTCCCGCACTCAAAATTCATTATGTGTGGTAAATGTATTTCATAATTTTGCTATGGTTAAAATCTATTTCTTCTTGTAGTGACTAGTGGAGGATACTTCGGCAAGTTCGAATAGAATTAAGCTTCGGGATGGGAGATTCTTAGCTTATAGAGAAGGAGGAGTTCCCAAGGAAAAAGCCAAACACAAGATCATTCTTGTTCATGGTTTTGGATGCTCCAAAGATCTATGCTTCTCTGCCTCAAAAGTAAAAACAAAACAAAACATAATTGATTTTAAAAAAAAAATTTTGATACTAAATCCTACCGAGCTGGCTGACACACATGACCTGAATGCATGTTTTGC
>OVBI01002223.1:0-22494 GCA_900406495.1 Sisymbrium altissimum | reverse complement strand
TTTTAATCTTTGACACAAAACCTTCGATATTATTTTATATCCAACATTACATAAACTTATTGGTCTCAGTTCCGTCAAACTACTCGGTTGTGTTGTTTTTGGAATCAAACTAATATTTGTAATATTTAGCCGTTTATCAAAAGAACCAGACCACATAAAGCTATTAACCAAATCCAAGATGTCATATTTGATAATGGGCCATGCCTGTTGAAAAATAGAGCAGTCATTCCATCTGGACCTGGAGCTTTCTCCGCATGCATCATAAATAATGCTAAACGAACCTCTTCCTCTGTAACTCAAGCAGTTAACCGTTTATTCATAGAATCCGTGATCACAGGTTGGACTTCCCGAAGAACCTCTTCAAAATTCGTTGGTGAGGTTGAAGCAAATAGTTTTTCAAAATAATCAACTGCGACCCCTTCGATTTGTGTATCTGAAGTAACCCGGTCACCCACCTCGTTATGTAGACCAATAATTTTATTTTGAACCCTTCTTTGTTTAGTTATAGCATGATAGAATTTGGTATTGCGATCTCCCAAAATGTGCTACATATTCCAACTCTTTTGTTGCCAATACATTTCTTCATCTCGGTATGCTTCTTTCAACTTTTAGATTACCTAAAACGGTAACCAAGAAACTTACGAGCGCAGTTGCACAATTTTGGTGGAGCACAAATGGAAATCAGAAAGGTATGCACTGGATGGCATGGGAAAAATTATGCCAGACAAAAGACAATGGTGGTTTGGGTTTCCGGATAATAGAGAACTATAACACGACATTATTAGTAAAACAGTTATGGCGTCTAATTGACAAACCGGAATTCCTTTTTGCACGGGTTTTCAAGGGCAGATATTTTAGATATTCGGACCCGTTGGACCCAATTAGAGTGTATTCCCCATCCTATGGCTGGAAAAGTATCATCTCTGCTAGATCTCTGGTTAACAAAGGATTAATCAAAAAGGTAGAATCTGGAACAACCATTTCAGTTTGGAATGATCCCTGGATACCTGCCCCTCGCCCGAGACCAGTAACCTGTAAATTTGATGTATACCTATCCCTCACTGTTGACAGTTTGATTGACCCACATACTCGCTTGTGGAATATACCTTTACTTGAGGCGACCATTATACCGGAGGATGTCAATCTCATCAAGCATATACCACTGAGCCGGTTTAAGAAAAAAGATACTTATGGATGGCATTATACGAAGCATGGTAAATATTCGGTTAAATTGGGTTACAATATTGAATGGTCCTTCCATGACTCGGGGAATACTTTTTCTATTTATGGTCCAGATATTAAACCTCTTTTGGCACATTCTTGGAAAATTAAATGTCCACCAAAAATGAGATATTTCNNGGGCTGTGTATCGGTTACGAAAAATCTGAGATCAAGAGGTATAAATTGTGATACTCAATGTGGCTGTTGTGGAAATGAGGAAGAAACAATTAATCATATCTTGTTTGAGTGTCCGATGGCGGTTCAAACGTGGGCTCTTTCTAAATTTCCTTCTAATCCTCAAGTTTTTCCGAGGATATCAGTTTTTTCAAATTTGGATTATCTGTTTTGGAAGCTCCCTAAAGGAGTGAAAATAGTTATTTTCCATGGATAATTTGGTATTTATGGAAGAATAGGAATGACAAAGTTTTCAAAAACAAGGATTGTATTTCTTCTGAGATTCTCAATCATGCGGAATCGGAAGGTCGGTTATGGGAGAAAGCACAATCAACGGACACTAGGAACAATATGCAACATCCTGTTACACAGATTACTACTGAGATTTATGAGGGATGGTGGTGTTTTGTGGACGGTTCTTGGAAAGAATCAGATATTTTCTCGGGCCAAGCTTGGTATTGTAGTAAAGAGGGGACATTGGAAAAAAGAATGGGTTCTCGTAATAACAGAGGTAGTTTGTCACCATTACATGCAGAGTTTGAAGCGTTGCTCTGGGCAATGGAGTGTATGAAAGATCTTCAGCACTTCCAAATAATTTTTGCTACAGATTGCTCCGACTTGGTGAAGATATTATCTAACCCTGAGGATTGGCCGACTTTTCAACCCATTTTCCATTAAGCTTATTCCACGTGCAAAGAATTTTAAGGTGGACAAGTTAGCGCGCAGTGTTAGAACTCTCCCGATAGAAGCTTTTCATACTGACACGGTTCCACTGACTTGCTAAAGGAAGCTCTTTAAAATTTTTTCTATTATATTACTATATTATTTTGTTGTAAAAAAAAAATTCTTAGATTTAGGAAATTGTTTTGATTCATTTAAGAATACATTCTTTAAATATATAAATAAAAATTCTATGTCGCAATCAAATTTAGGAAATAATCATATATATTTAGGAAATACTTTTTAAAAACATATTAATAAGATTTTAATAAAAGCAAGAACACAAGAACTCAAGATACTTTTTTAATAAGAAATATATTGTGACTACCTTTATTTTTTTGATTTTCTTTAGTTTATATAAAAATAGATACAGAAGTAAATAACGATCAGAATCACCACAATACCTAAACAAAGGAAAAGCTTTATTTTAAAAATTTTAATTTGCTTAAATTT
This sequence comes from Sisymbrium altissimum, assembly GCA_900406495.1. NCBI lineage: Eukaryota > Viridiplantae > Streptophyta > Magnoliopsida > Brassicales > Brassicaceae > Sisymbrium > Sisymbrium altissimum. The sequence continues at coordinate 19,926 of OVBI01002223.1, read as the reverse complement.
TATATGTTTTGCGTGTTTCATAGAACAACCCGTAATAAACATCATTTTGTAAAAAATATTAATCTAATGCGTCCATTATATTATCGAATAACATAAATATTAAATGCTATTTAATTTTTTATTAAATTAAAATATATTTGCCTAGTTTTTGAAGTATTTTTAATAGATAAAAATGAAATTAATCGATTTGGAGAGACAAATCAATTAATATTGTTTTAAAATATTGTTTTATAGATAAAAATGAAATTAATCGATTTGGAGAGACAAATCGATTTAAAATATTAGTTTATAGATAATATTCTTCACAAATCAATTTAGAGAGACAAAGAGATTGATCGAGCCAGAATCCTTTAACCTCGAGACATATCAGAAGATAGGCGAGACTTCAGCTTTCCCGGCTAAAACCCGATGTTCAGCATCCGACTTCAACTTGCACGATCCAAAATGTTTTATCTAAGGAAAAACTTCAGTATACTTGCCTTTTGAGATATAATGAAGTTCGTTCATGACAGTTTCCCCTTTGACCAAGGCAAACTTATTTTGCCCGACGATGATTATGTTTTGCAGAGCCAAATATAGAACCGACTGGGCTAAATTCCTCCGCGTGAGTAGGCGAAGGGTTAGTGAAATAAAATGCATGAAATGAAGGGTTTTCTTGACAAGGAATTAATTGTTAGTCTTTTTTTTTTTCATTTTCTATACAATTTTAATTCCACAAAGACTTATCCGTTTTGTATTCCCTTCTCTCTATATTGTGTAGAATGCCATGAAATAAAAAACTTTCTCTTTGATCAATTTGATTCTTTTTGAGATTAATTCTCTTTGTTCACTTTGTGAACGTTTCTGTTGCTTGGTGGGTTTAGCCAATTTAACAAACTCTCTTTGTCATTCTAGTGTGTCATATCTAGAGGCATTGAATCCCGGAATGTCAAGAGCCTTCCGCAACTCTTGTGCGATCCTTCAATCCATCCTTTAACCCCCTTTCAAGCTAGTAGTGATAGATTCTGGCCCAGCATTACCTAGCAAAAAGGAGCAATGATGGGGAATGAACGTGAGCTGAACAATCCACTCAAGAAAATGGAGGTTAGAGAGCATTTTCACCGGGTTAAAGACCAGAAGAAGCAGTTTGCTCGAGATAGAGTCACTTTGGAACAGACTCATTTAGGAGTTTCTCAGAACATCAGCCATTCTGACCGTACCACGCATGGTCCGACACGAGCCAAACATGATATGATGAGGATCGGTCACGAGACTCCATCATTTGCCCGAGCTGAACCTTCTATGCATCATGGAGATTGCCTTGCACCGAGCCAAACACTATGCAATGAACCTGGACATTGGTAGCCGAGGGGTCACTTATGCATCAGCGTGAATTTATTAACTTTTTTTTTAAGTTTCTAGTCTTTTTTTATGTTTTCTAAGTGTGGGAAACACCAAGTAATGAGTCTCTTTCCCTTCTTTGATTCCTATATGTATGAACTTTTCATTTTGAGAAATGATAACCAATTTTAATCGATTTTCTTCTTCTTTTACTCTAAACAAGTTTTGTTCTTGCTTGTTCATTGATTTGAACTTGCCGTTGATTTGGTGGTTAGCCAAATTCAGCAAAACCTCTTGGGTGGTTAGCCTTTGAGGAGGGTATACCAAGAGTGTTCTGCACCTCTTATCATTCCACAGCTTGAACCGTGTGCTAGTAGCCTCAAGTCAACCTCTATCCAACATCCTGCCAAACTGTATTCCATAGGAAGGATTTCATCAAGTAGTTTCCGGGTTAATCTATCATTCTACTGAGCAAGAGTCCTTTCTTTGGTGGCCATTCATCAGGTGGACTGAGATAGATCCGAATATCCGGACTTTACAAACCTGGATCCAGCCGGATCAATATTTTAATTATCCGGATTCCTTAAAAATTATTAAAATATTAAAAAATATTAAAATTAAAATTTATATATAATTAAAAAATAAAATACTATAAAGATCATTTTTAATTTTCTTTTTAGTATAGATTTTAATATATTTCAAAAATTTATTAATTAAGTATTAAAATATGATATATTTATATGATTTTAAATCCTGATATCCAGATTTTAAAATTAGATATCTGAATTCGAATTTGACCCTCTGAATATCTGGATTTTCATAGTGGATTCAGAGTAGATCTCGAATACGGATCCGGATCTAAATCCCATAAAGTATTTCAAGGCCTAGTTATTAGCTTCGGGCATTCAGGTATTTGATTTGCTTCCGCATAAGAACAATTCAGCTATAGGTCTTTCGGGTAAAAGAGTTTTGGATCTAATGGATATCTAAAAGAATTACAGTTCAGTTTCGGTTCGGTTCCTTCTGGTTATGGATCGGTTTATTAATTTTGAATACTCGATGGATACCTAAATTTTTTTGGTTCTTATTCGATTCCGGTTTAGTTCGGATATTATTACCCACATATTAAAAATATATCCGAGCTGACTGCTCCGTGCTGTCCAGATTGATGTTCTGTGGTAGATGCTTGACAAGACATGCAACCAGCTCAATATGTCAGTCAGCTCGGTATGATTAGCTGCCCAAAATACCGAGCTGTCTGTCCTCCAAGCTTGGTTGATTGCCTTTTACTCGAAAAATCGTAACTTTCGTCTGTTTATCGGAGGAATCGTTCAAAGGATGAAAGGATCGGCTAAATATGCTGATGAGATGTCAGTCAGCTCAGTATCATTGGCAAGTCTTGATACCGAGCTGGCTGTCCTTATCTCGTCCAGCCGATCGTCTTTCGTTCGAACAATTGCGACTTTATCGGTTTTCCGGAAGAATCGCTCAAAGGACGAAAGGATCAGCCAAATGTGATGAAGAGATGTCAGTCAGCTCGGTATCACTAGCAGGTCCTGATACCGAGCTGGCTGTCCTTGTTTCATTCAGCTGATCGTCCTTTATTCCATGAATCGTGACTTCATCGGTTTATCGGAAAAACTTTCGAAAGACAGTATTTCATACTTTTTTCGTAAAGTTATCAATGAAACAGTTCAAAATGAACTCTCTTGGAACTCATATCTAAATATGGAAAATCTTTTTCGATAGTTAAATATTTTTATCGTTAATTCCGGAAATGTGGGGTTTGACCCCAACAAAGTTCATCGGGACAAGACCAGCAACTATAGGGATGCGGATAACAAGTATCGGGATGCGGACAGTGATCATCAGGATGCAACCGGACACTATCGGGACGCGACTAAGGACTATCGGGAAACCAGCGAACAACTCCGAGACGCGGGAGTCAACCATCGAGACGCAGAGACTACACATTGGGACGCGGGAAAGATGATCGAGACACGGACACACATCGAGACGTGGATAACAAGTCTCGAGACGCATGTGATTATTATCAAGATGTGGGAAGCAACAACCTAAGGCTGAGACATGACTGGCCCAAACATCCGGCCAGATATCCACCAAGTCACGGGAGCTGAAATCATCGGGCCAACTCCAAATCTTGCCGATCCAAACGACACTTCCCTCGGGTGGTTCTGAGCTGGATGATGAATAAGTACAGGAGGAAGCCAGCTCGGCATTTCACTTCCCCAGGGAGTTATGCCGAGCTGGTTGATCATTTCGACACTTTCGGGAGCTCTTTCGGGGACTTATCGATGTTTTCGTAAACTCCCGGATGTTTTAATCAAACTCTGCGTCGTCTTCAGAGAATATAGTAACGTTTTTGTCTATCGAAAACGACAAAGCGTTGACTTAAGTCAAACCGAAAAGTCAAACCGAAGAAATCGCTGGACCAATGGTAAATGCCAAGCTGGATAGAATATTCCTGAAGATTCTCGAATATTCCTTGAAGTCGATGGAAAAAGCGAAGATATAGGCTCTCACATCGGGAATTTGGCTAATTTCATAATAGAGTTGTCTAGTATAAGTACATATCGATATACAACCTTCAAGGTAGATTGGCATATCTCGAAATCCCATACTTTCGGATTTGGCAATAAAAATGGGAAAATTGCCAAATAATACCCAAACTTTTCAGTTTTGGCCAAAAAAATACCTAGACTAAATTTCTGGCCAAAAAATACCTCCTCTATCTTTAACAAGTCAATATAAGTTGAGTTATTTTTTGGCCAGCAATTTAGTCCATGTATTTTTTGGCCAAAACTAAAAAGTTTTGGTATTATTTGGTAATTTTCCCCAATAAAAATATTCTATATCTTTCCTTTTTGCGTATTTTACTTTTTGCATAGATTCATTAATATCTTTCGTGAGGTTTCTGTTTCCACAACTTTTGGGACCCAATTATCGATTTACTTTCCAAAAAAACATTATGCGAAATCTCGTACCCACAATTTGGCGCAAGAAGGAGGGGACCAAAAGATTTATTACCCGGAGAAACGAAAGATGCCAAGATAAGCTCACAAGGATCATCCGCTCGGTGGAGCCGAACTAATTCTAGTGACTTCCGAGGTTGGATTGAATCCGGTAAGGAAACTTTCCTGATAACCCTAGGGCAATCCGAAAAACCCTCCGAAGGAGTGGTCAACACGATCATGGGAGGATCACTGTCCTTCTGCGATACGATATCTTCCATAAAAGCTTCTCAGCGAAAAGCAAGAACCGATATTGATAGTTTGGAATCAAAGAGCATAACTGAGGGTGCGATGGTGTTCGGAAAATCGGAAGCGTACGGAGTTATACATCCTCATGACGATCCGTTAGTGATTCAACTCACAATAGCCGATCATGATTTGTCTATATTAATCATCGACACCGATAGCACAGTAAATGTGATCTATCGAAAGACCCTAGAAAGAATGGGGACATGATCGTACGAATTGGTAGACAAACCTAAGCCGTTGATGAGTTTCTCTGGACGCATATCCATGACCCAATGAACTATCGCTCTCCCAGTTACCACGGCAGGAGGTACCATTTTGGTGCTATTCTCCATAGCCGATCATCCTACGATTTATAATGTTATAATGGGAACTCCCTGGCTCAATGCCATCATGGCTGTCCCGTCAACATACCATCTCTGCCTAAAGTTCCCAACTGCAAACGGGACCTAGATGATCTGGGGAGAACAGAAGATCTCTCCCACCTGTCTCTCTGTCGAACATAAGATTCATAATCCCGTAACCAATGAAAAACCGACGGAGAAGGGAAAGAAAAAGGCAGAAGTCGAGCTTGCTAAGCTCTTCCACAAGCTTCGGCTGGAAGACGCCAATGAGCAAAAAGACCCATACGAACCAGTGATCTCAGTTTGCATCAACGATTCCCATCCTGAGAGATGCATTGAAATCGGTGGAAACCTTAAGGAGCCAATCAAGTCCAAACTCATCACTCTCCTGAAAAATGTGAGCACTTTTGCTTGGGCAGCGGAAGACATGCCAGGAATCGACATCAGTACGACCTGCCATGAGCTCAATGTTGACCCGAACTTTAAGCCGATTAAACAAAAGAGGCGAAAGCTCGGACCAGAAAGAGCGAAGGCAGTCAACGACAAAGTCAAAAGACTCCTGAAGGTGGGATCAATAACCGAAGTACGATATCCCGATCGGCTTGCTAATCCGGAAGTTGTCAAAAAGAAAAATGGAAAGTGGTGTGTCTGCATGGATTTCACAGACCTTAACAAGGCCTGCTACAAAGACAGTTTCCCACTGCCGCATATCGACAGGCTAGTCGAAGCAACAGCCGGAAACAAGCTGCTCTCATTCATGGACGCTTTCTTTGGCTATAATCAAATCATGATGAATCCAGATGATCGAGAAAAGACAACATTCATCACAGACCACAGAACGTATTGCTACAAAGTGATGCCTTTTGGGTTGAAAAACGCTGGCACCACATATCAGCGCCTGGGGAATAAAATATTCACCGATCAGTTAGGAAAACCCATATAATTCTACATAGACGACATGCTCGTAAAATCCCTAGAAGAAGGCGACCATACGAAACACTTGTCGGATTGTTTGAACAAACATAACATGAAACTCAATCCCGCAAACTGTGGATTCGCGGTCGCCTCGGGAGAGTTCCTCGGTTACCTGGTCACTCATCGAGGAATCGAAGCGAACCCCAAACATATCAACACACTGATTGACATGGCTTCTCCAAAAACAGAAAGAGAAATCCAAAGGCTCATATGACGAGTAGCAACACTCAATTGCTTCATCTCTCGATCAACGGACAAATGCCTGCCCTTTTACGACATGTTGAGAGGAAATAAGAAGTTCGACTGGACAGAGAAGTGCGAGGAAACTTTCCAACAGCTCAAATCCTACCTAGCAAGCCCACCAGTACTCGCTAAGCCAGTGGTTGGGGAGCCCTTGTTCCTCTACACCGCCGTCTCATTGACTGCAGCAAGTGGAGTTTTGAGCCGAGAAGAGAGAGACAAGCAAAGACCGGTATTCTACGTGACCCAAACCCTCACATATGCCAAGACTAGCTACCCTCAGATGGAAAAGTAGCACTATCGGTAGTAGCATCTACTCGAAAACTCATAACCTACTTCCAGTCGCACACAATCGTGGTCCTCACAACATTTCCGCTCAGGACTATCCTGCGTAGCCCAAGTCTTCGGGGACGTTTGGCAAAATGGGCAGTGGAGTTGAGTGAATACGATAGTGAATATCGGTCTAGGACATGCGCAAAGTCCCAAGTTCTGACCTATTTCCTAATCGAAGTTCCCCCAAAGGAAGTACCGAGGAATCGGAAAACACAACTTGGATCCTTCATGTAGATGGATCCTCTTCGAAACAAGGATCTGGAATTGGGATCCGTCTGACCTCGGCCACAGGAGAAATCCTAAAGCAGTCATTCCGACTCAATTTCCCAGCATCCAACAACGAGGCCGAGTACGAAGCCATGATCGCTGGGTTAAGACTCGCCCACGGTATTAAGGTAAAAAACATCCATACTTTCTGCGATCCTCAGCTGGTTGTGAACCAATTCAGCAGAGAATACAAGACCAAAGATGAAAGAATGGGGCCATATCTAAAAGTCGTCCAAGACCTCGCAAAGCAATTCAAAGAATTTGAGCTGACAAGAATCCCTCGGGGAGAGAATGCACCTGATATAATCATGCTCGTCCAAGAAGATCTCGAAGAAGAAATTTGCGAAGATCTTATAGAGGCGGATGAATCGGATCAGGCTCCATCCATCGGCACCAACTCGCAAACCGAAAGGGGAGAGTTCGGTTGCGATCAAGAATGAGAGAATTTGTCACTATATCGCAGATGCAAAGCTCTCCACCCATAAATGAGCAGCACGAAAACTGAGAGCACTAGCTTCGTCCTCTTGGACAGAAAACTCCTCAAGTGGAAACATTTTCCTTTATCATTCTGTAATGTTTTATAATGAATGATATTGGTTCGTATAATGTTTTTTCCTGAAAAAAAAACAGTTTACGTTCAAGAGAAAGCCTAAAGGAGATTTTTCTAAAGAAGAGAAACAAGCCATGGTCTCTCCGGTAACAGAAGCTTTAGCCGTCAAATCCGTTGATAAAATTGCCGATATTTGTGATACTCTCATGCTATAGGTCCCAAATTTCTCTCTCTATCATTCTTTCTGCTGTTGGCTAGGGCTTTTTCGTTTTTTTCTCGTTGAGTGGATTTTTGTGAGGATAATCGTTTGATTTTAATTGATAGGTTGCTTCCGAAGGAATCTCTTTCCATGATGACTAGCCTTACGCAATCCATCTTCTGGATCACTTGTACGTTGACGATTGGTGAGTTGATGTTTCTTCTTTGGTTATATTGTTTGCGCCGTTCGATTAGAGATGGTTTTTGAGATCTATTATTTAAAATTACAGAAAATTGTATCAATAGCTCGGCTTATCACATTGACTTCTTTTGTGACTACTTGATAGAAGTCAGATGTTGTTGAAATCCTTTTTAATAGTTTTGCTTTTGTGATTTTGCTATTTCGGCATTGTAACATGACTGTTTTTAAAGTTGCTTTTGATTTATCTTGTTTGGCTAAATCTGGAATGAAAATACTGAAGTGATAGCGCACGTTTCCACTGGAAAACAATACCTAGGCTACACATGTAAAGGAGAGTCCACAAATATTAAAAAAAACACAGAAATGACGTCAGAGGAGGCGATTTCAATTTCCACAGAGGCAAAGGCGAGTCGAGAAGAGGATGGGATGGTGATTTCCAGGGAGGAGAAGGCGAGTCGAGAAGAGGATGCGATGGTGATTTCCGCGGAGGAGGGCGAGTCGAGAAGAGGATGGAATGGTGATTTCCACGAAGGCGAAGGTGACTCGAGAAGTGGATCCGATGGTGATTTCCGCAGAGGAGAAGGCGGCCTGAGAAGAGGATGCATTGGTGATTTCCGAAGAGAAGAAGGCGAGTCGAGAAGAGGATGCGATGGTGATTTTCGCGGAGGAGAAGGCTACTCGAGAAGAGGATGGAATGGTGATTTCCGTGGAGGAGAAGGCGAGTCGACAAGAGGATGCGATGGTGATTTTCTCGGAGAAGAAGGCGAGTCGAGAAGAGCCTGTTCAATCTGGTCTTGAAGACTACGAGATCGGAGATATTGTTGGTGATAATGTTTATTTACAACTTCTTATCACTTAGTGTTTCTCCGATCAAATCTTAGGAACATCATTTTATTCTTAAGAGATTGATCACAATTTCTCATCTCTTAGAATCGATAACTCAAAGAATTGGAACAAAGAGATTCTTTAGAGATTGATTGATCATTTTCAGTCAATTAGGGTTTCTCTCGATTCTAAGAGGTTAATTGATCATTCTTACAGGCAAGTCTACAGAGCTCGAGATTGCTGAACTGGTGAGATCGTGGCTATAAAAAAGCTAAGGGATCAAGATGTTTACCCGACAAACGAGATAGATATTCTGCAAAAGCTGAAGCATGAATGCATCATCGAATTAAAAGATGCTTTGAAGCATTCTTCAGGTAATACTCAATTCATAATAATCTAACTTGTGTTTCGAATCTCTTTAAGAATCTTAATCTGCTTCCAAATTTGTTTTCCTTTAGATGAGAACAAGGACGAAACGAAAACCTATCTTGTGTTTGAGTTATTGAATTACGACTTAGTTTTATATGCTAAAGAAACCACTATTAGTTCTGACAATAAAAAGGTATTGTATTGACATTGTTAAAGATAACTTTTGTATTCATATATGCTCTTCTACTTATATGTTCTTCTACTTATATGTTCATAAGTTTTTCTTGAACAACAAGCTTCTCGTGCATCAATTGTTCAATGCACTTGACCATCTTCATTCTAATGGCGTTGTTCTTCGCGATATCAATGGTAAAATATGCATTGTTGCTTCTCCTTCCTTTCTCTTGCTGTTTTCTATTTTTTCTTCTAACTAAAATTTATCTGTTTCCTCGACAGCTGCTAATATACTGGTTGATGCAACGTATCGGTTGAAGTTGGAAGACTTTGGCTCTTCTCGATATCTGTCTGAGGATCTTTCTGATGCTTATGATGGTGAAGAAATTGGAGCCTATTTAATGTCATTGTTAAAAATTCTTAAACCTTTAGTGATAACCAGATCTTATAAGTAACCTCAAAGGGTGAAGAATCTCGAAGGATTCTAGTGGGTATACGGTTAAATAGCAGGCAGTTATCACAGCATCACTCCAGAACTCTTTAGGCACATTTGTATAAAACAATAAGGCTCTTACAACCTCCATGTGACGCCTGTTCTTCCTTTCTACCATGCCATTTTGCTGAGGTGTGTATGGGCAATTGGTTTGATGCACAATACCATGCTTGTTGAGATGTTGCTTGAAAGTTTGGCATTATAGTGGTTAGTCACATAGTTTTGAAAATTCACAAAAGCTTCTAACACCCTATCTTTTGAAGAAAACAAAATCAACCAAGTATACTTTGATTTCTCATCAATGAAAGTAACAAAATACTTATGATTCTCTCTAGACATACAAGGAGAAGTCCAAACATCTCAATGAATCAAATCAAAGCATTTCTCATAAATGGTAGAAGATTTAGGAAAAACAGTTCTACAATGTTTACATAAGATGCAAGCCTCACAACCATCATTCTCAAACTTAACATCAGGCAAAATCAAATTTAAAGCTCTATAATGAGGATGAACTAATCTAGTATGCCACAAAGAAACATTCTCAATCACAGAAGACATATCATGGTTTTTATGATTTTTACCCATGATATAAGTTGTATATATGAAGTCATTTCAGTGTCTTTGGAGTCTTTTAGAATCTTTTGCAGGTTTAGGTACATTTCAGGCTGTATTGGAAATTATGGATCATTTTGGAGCATTTGGACCTTACTAGCAGAAGAGATGAAGTCGGAGTCTATATTCAGGATGAGTGTCGATCGACACCACTGCTGGGTCTCGATGGACACCAGACGCGACCACAAATTCTCATGTTTTTGACAAGTTTGGAGAAAAAAAAGAAAATTTCCCCATAAGATTTGGATATTTGCAAATAAGTCCCTATTCGAGTTTTAGACTATATTTAGGTTTTTAAAAGTCATTATTTAGACTTATCTTTTAATTTATCAAGTATTATAGAGAGATCTTTGGAGAGAAGAATTCAGACTCCTTCAGAGAAGATTCAGAACTCCATTAATTCTATTATTATTTCGTTTATGCAATCTTATTTAATCATGTTTATTACTTCAATTTCCATGTTTGAGTAGTTTACTAGTTAGGTTTATGGTTTCTCATTAGGGATTTCATGGATTACTAAGTTGATTGGTTAATTAAGGATTCTGAACACTAGTTTTTCATCTAGGTTGTGATTAATGTTTGATCTAAACTGAAAGGTTAGATTATTTATCATAAGTTGATTCTCGCAACGACAGTTGGTTAATTAGCCAGAAAGAACCCTAGGTGAGTAAAATACCTATTTGCGAAGGAATTTTATTTAATTAGGGATTTTGTGAACAGATTGAACTTGAGATTATTGCATGTTTATACTTTAAAAACTCGCAAGAAATTTGATTTTCTAGGTTTTAGACATATATAGTTTTCGCAGCGATGGCTGGTTTACTTTATCATTGTGTTTCAAGTTCTAGAATATTAGAGGAATCCTAATTTACTGATTTACTTACATTCCTTATTTCTTGAGAATTTCTCGAACCTGACGTTTTCTCTTACTGATCTTAAAACCGATTTACTTCTTGCTGTCTTTTAATTTACATTGAATCTTTTATCTTAATTCGATAACTAAAGTCTATTGTGTGAATCTTGAGTCCTTGTGGAATTCAACCCCGAAGTACTGGATTGATCTCTTAATTTGAAAGAGTACCTCTAGGGATAATTTGAGTATATCAAATTTGACGCCGTTGCCGAAGATTCAGTGATTTCACCATTGGAGGTGTTGAGTTTAGTCTAAAAGCTTTATTTTTACTGTTTACTAACTTAGTTCTTTCTCTTTTCTTGTATTTTAGGTGCATGCATCGCAGACTCGCAGTACCAGGAGTAACAAGGAAACTCAGTTGTTGAATTTCTCAAATCAGGAACTGAGAGATTGGAACGATCAAACAGAAATCAGCAGATATGCAGAGATTAGTCATTAAGCCTGATGCTGCTGGAGTCTTACGAGACCAAGAGGGTCACAAAAGAAATGATGATGGGGACTTGATTGGTGATCAGGGTAATGTCATACCAGAAGAAGCTCCTGATGTTGCACCACTTGCTAGAGGAAGGACACTTGCTGACTACAACAGGCCTGATCAGTTCTATGCTAACAGATCTGCAATTTGTCCTCCTCCTTTCCAAAAGAATGATTTTGAGCTGAAACCTGTATACTACACTCTTATGGGTCAGCATCCTTTTCATGGTCTTCCTCATGAACACCCCCACGGACTATCTTGAGAAGTTTGAGGATTTGGTGACAAGCATAAAGGTGAATAGAGTCTATGAGGACTATCTTTTCTGCAAACTCTTCCAATATTCTATTGCTGGAGATTCAGCTTATTGGCTCAAGCAATTGCAGCCAGATTCTCTGACTACTTGGTACGACACTAAGAATGCCTTCCTCAACAACTTCTTTGGTCATGCGAGGTCTGAAGATTTGAAAACAAAGATCTCTACATTTTCTCAAGGACCTACTGAGGCTTTCAGGACTTCTTAAACCAGATTCAGAGCCTATCAAAGAGACTGTCCACACCATTGTTTCAGTGATGTTCAGCTGCTGGGTATCTTCTTCAGAGGCATTGATTGGAGATATCAGATAGCCCTAGATGCTGCAAGTGATGGGAACTTCAACACTAAAGTCCAGCAGAAGCTCAAAGATTGATTGAGAATTTGGTGTATAGCAATAACACCAAGAATGCAGACTTTGAAAGGAAAAAGATAGCTGAGAATAATGGTGGTGTTCAAAGTGCTAAATTGAAATCCAAGTTGGATTCTATCCACAATCTTCTGGTGGGTAAAAAATAAATCCATTTTTCTGCAGAAGTTGAAACCTTTGAATCAGAGGAAGATGATGTGAACTATATCAATGGAGTTAGGTTTCAGGGTCAGAGATTTGGAAATCAGCAAAGTTATGGTTCCTCTTATCAAAAGCCTTTTCAGAACAACAATGGGTTCAACAAGAACTATGGCTCATCTTCCTACAAACCAGTTCCTCCACCATCTTCATAGAGCAGGGTGGAGTCTATGGTGGAACAGATTCTAGAGGGTCAGACCAAGATGACAGTGGATTTCGATGGGAAGATGGATGCAATGTACTCAGTCTTGAATGGTAAGATTGAGTCCTTGAATGCTCATGTAAAGAACCTTGATGTTCAGGCTGCTCAGACTGCTGAATCTGTTAAGAGACAAGAAGAAACACTTCCTGGATGGTCTGACATCAACCCAACGCACCACTGCAATGCCATCATGGTGAGAACTGATGAAAAAATCGTGGAGTCTGCAAATTTTGGTGAAAATTTTTAAGTCTCAGAGGTGGTGCTGATCGCCACCAGCCATGGGTGCCGATCGCCACCATCCATGGGTGCCGATCGCCACCATCTATGGGTGCCGATCGTCACTCGTAAAAAGTCCCAAGTTTTCGAGTTTTGACGGACGAGAATCGAACCAGCTCGTCACTGGAAATGGAGTGTTGATCGACACCACCCTTGGTGCCAGTCGACGCAACTCAAAAAAAAAAATTCGAGTGTCGACCGCCATCTGATGGGGGTGTCGGTCGTCACCAGACCTTCATTTTTTAATTGCCGTCAGAAGAGCGTGCTGATCGTCCCAAAACACCATTAACAGTAGAGGAGGGGGTCTACAAACCTAAAGTACCCTTCGAGAAGGCCATGAAGTCAAAATAGGAGATAGAAGAGGCTAGATGCAAGGCAATCATGGACAAAGTTTTGATTGAGATGCCATTGATTGATTCAGTCAAATTCTTACCTCCTCTCAAGAGGTATGTGAAGAGGATGGTTGTGAATGGAGTAAGTCCTGAAGAAGCAGCATTGCTTACCAATGACATCAGTGCAATCCTCTTGAAGAATACTGTTTCAAGAAAGGATAAGAAAGTGAGAGCTTCTAAAAAGGTCAGTGCCATGATTCAGAATAGGTTTCCAGAGAAGCTACATGATCCAGGAAGTTTTGTACTTGATTGCTCCATCTCATCAGGAAGGTTTCCTCAGTCTCTTTGTGACCTTGGATCCAGCATAAACTTGACGCCTCATTTTGTTGCTGTAAGATTAGGGTTGACTGACTTTAAACCTACAAGGATTCATCTCATCCTTACTGATCGCTCCAAGAGAATTCCATAAGGCGTCTTAGAGGATGTTACACTTCAGATTGCAGGCTACACAATTCCCACTGACTTTGTGGTTTTAGGATATGATAAAGAACCTCAGGATCCTATTCTTTTAGGAAGATCCTTTCTAGCTACAGCTGTAGCTATCATTGATGTTACAGAAGGACAAATAGAGCTTGATTTGGATGATAAGACCATGAACTTTGACATGGAAAAGCTGGGAAGGAAACCTACCATTGATGGTCAAACCTTTTCTATATACGTTGCCATGGATGAAGACTCAGAAGCAGGATATCCAGTTGACATTACTACTGGGTATGTCAAAGAGTTGGAGTTTGCTGATCGCTACAAGCCTACTATTGATGTTCAAGATGCATTGGTTGAGGCTTCAAGAAAGCTTTTGGGCTTCATGATTGGAGGGGAGATCACATCCTCAGGACTAGGGTCAAAGATGAAGGTTCAGACACAGACAAATTGATGGAGAATGATGTTTTTGTGATGGAGACAAGGATTTCAGAGCTGAATTGCAGAGCTAAAAAGAGAACTCGGAACCCGTATTCAAAGTGGGTGACGATCGGCACCACCTCTGGGTGGCGATCGGCACCCGACGCGACCATAGATTCTCACGCTTTTTGACAAGTTTGGAGAAAAGGAAGTTTTGCCCCAGAAGTTTTGGATATTTACAAGACAAGTCCCTGACGTATTTTAGACTATAATTAGGTTTTTAAATGTCATTGTTCAGACTTATCATTCATATTATTCATACTTTGAGAGAGATTTGTAGCAGAGCTTTGGAGAAAAGAATCAGAACTCCTTGATAGAGATTCAGAACTCCTTTACTTCATCTATTGATTTTTCTTATGCAATTCTATTCAATTATGATTTCTATTTTATTAATCATGTCTGAGTAGTTTGCTAGTTAAGTTTAGGGTTTCTCAATAGGGATTTCATGGATTGTTAAGTTGATTGGTTAATTAAGGATTCTGAATACTAGTTCTTCATCTAGGGTGTAATTAATGCTTGATCTTAACTGACGAGTTAGATTACTGATCATAGGTTAATTCTCGCAACGACAGTTGGTTAATTAGCTAGAAAGAACTCTAGGTGAGCAAAATACCTATCTGCAGAGGAATTTGATTTACGGATTTTGTGAACATATTGACCCTGAGATTATTGCATGTTTATACTTTAGAACTCGCAAAGAAATTTGGTTTTCTAGGTCTTAGACATAGATAATTTTCGCAGCGACGGCTGGTTTACTTTATCATTGTGTTTCAAGTTCTAGAACATTAGAAGAATCCTAATTGATTGATTTTCTTGCATTCCTGATTTTCTGAGAATTCGCGGAGTCTGACGTTTGTTTTTATTGATCTTACAAACCGATTTTACTGCATTCTGTTTCTAATTACAATCATTCTTGTTTAGCTTAATTCGATAACTGATAATCTATTGTGTGAATCTTGAGTCTTTGTGGAATTCGACCCCTAAGTATTACATTGATCTCTTAATTTGAGAGAGTAGCTCTAGGGATAATTTGAGCAGATCAAAATTTGGTGCTGTTTCCGGAGATTCATTGAATTCACCATTAGAATAGGTCTAGAATTTCGTCTACACTTTTTATTTTCTGTCTACTGACTTGTTCTTTCTATTTTCTTGTGTTTTAGGTGCATGCATCGCAGTACCAGAAGCAATAAAGGAAACCTGCTTTTGAATCTGTCCAATCAGGATCTGAGAAAGTTAGAACAAGAGAACCGCAAAGAACAGAGATCAGCAGCCATGAGGAGAGTGATCATCAAACCTGATGCTGCTGGGATCTTACGAGACCAAGAGGGTCATAGAAGGAATGAAGAAGGGGATATGATAGATGAACAGGGGACTATCATACCAGAAGTAGCCCCTGTTGACACCCCAATCGTTGCTACTGGGCAACAAGTGGTTGCACTTCCTGCACCACTTGCTAGAGGAAGGACACTAGCTGACTTCAACAGGCCTGATCAGTTCTATGCTAACAGGTCTGCAATTCGTCATCCTCCCTTTCAAATGCATGATTTTGAGCTGAAACCTGCATACTTCACTCTTGTAGGTCAGCATCCTTTTCATGGCCTTCCTACTGAGCATCCCATAGACCACATTGAGAAGTTTGAGGACTTGGTGACAAGTATCAAGCTGAATGGAGTATCTGAGGACTATCTTTTCTGCAAGCTCTTCCCATACTCTCTTGCTGGGGATGCAGCTTACTGTCTCAAAAACCTGCAGCCTGGTTCATTGACAACCTGGAGTAACACCAAGAATGTCTTCCTCAACAACTTCTTTGATGATGCAATAGCTGAAGATCTGAGAACAAAGATCTCTGGATTCTCTCAAGGACCTACGGAAGCTTTTAGAGCTTGTTGGTTAAGATTCATAGCTTACCAAAGAGACTGTCCACACCATGGTTTTAGTGATGTTCAGCTGCTGGGTATCTTCTTCACGGGCATAGATTGGAGATATCAAATGGCCCTGGATGCTGCAAGTGAAGGGAACTTCAACACTAACAGTCCAGAAGAAGCTCAGAGATTGATTGAGAACTTGGCGTCTAGCAATAGCACTAAGAATGCTGATTTTGAGAAGAAGAAGCTAGCTGAGACAAATGGGAGTGTTCAGAGTGCTGAAGTGAAGGCTAAACTTGATTCAATCCACAATCTCCTTGTGGGAAAGAAATAAGTTCATTTTGCTCAAGAGGTTGAAACCTTTGAATCTGAGGAAAAGGATGTGAATTACATCAATGGAATTGGGTTTCAGGGGCAAAGGTCTGAAAATCAACAAAGCTTTGGTTCTTCATACCAGAAGCCTTTTCAGAGCAACAATGACTTCAACAGAAATTTTGGTTCATCTTCTTACAAACCAGTTCCTCCACCAACTTCATAATATGATGGAGTTTATGCTGGAACAGCTTCTAGAGGGTCAGACTAAGATGACTGTTGAGTTTAATGGGAAGATGGATGCCATGTACTCTGATCTGAATGGGAAGTTTGAGTCATTGAACACTCATGTGAAGAAGTTGGATAATCAGGTTGCTCAAACTGCCTTGGCTGTGAAAAGGCAAGAAGGAACCCTTCCTGGACGGACTGAAACCAATCCAAGGCACCAGGTCAATGCCATCATGGTGGGAAGTATTGAAAACCTCGTGGAGAATGCAGATTTTTATGAGGATTTTGAGTTTGCAGAGTCGGTGCTGATCGCCAATAGGCATGGGTGCCCATCGTCACCCGTGAAAATCTCGAAATTTCAAGTTCTGACAGACGAAAAACGACCGCAGTCGACACTAAGCAGTCGTCACTCAAAATTAATTTCGAGTGTCGACTCGACACCCGATGAAGGTGTCGATCGTCACTAAAACTGTATTTTTCAATTACCGTCAGAACAGCGTGCTGATCGTCCCAAAAATCCATTAACAGCAGAGAAGGAGGCCTACAAACCCAAAGTACCCTTCCCGAAGGCCAGAAAGTCTAAGCAGGAAGTGGAAGAAGACAGATGTAAGGTAATCATGGATAAGGTATTGATTGAGATACCACTTGTGGATGCAATCAAGCTTTCAGCTCCAATCAAGAGGTATGCTAAGAGATTGGTTGATAATGGTGTATGTCCAGAGGAAGCAGCTCTTCTAACCATGTCTGTGCAATCATATTGAAGAAAACTGTTTCAAGGAAGGAGAATAAAGTGAGAGCCTCTGAACAGGTGTGTGCTATAGTTCAGAGCAAGATCCCAGAAAAGTTACCTGATCCAGGGAGCTTTGTGCTGGATTTCTCAGTCTCAACATGCAGGTTTGCTCACTCCCTTTGTGACCTTGGATCCAACATTAACTTGATTCCACACTCAGTTGCTGTGAGACTGGGTTTAACTGACTTCAAGCCTATAATGATCCATCTCATCCTTACTGATAGGTCCAAAAGGATTCCTGAAGGTGTCTTATAAGATATTCCACTTCAGGTTGCAGGCTGCACAATTCCTACAGACTTTGTGGTTTTGGAGTATGAGAAAGAACCTCAGGATCCTCTTCTACTTGGGAGATCATTTTTGGCTACTGTTGGTGCCATTATTGATGTTAGAGAAGGACAAATTGAGCTTGATTTGGGTGTTAAGACCATGAGCTTTGACATGGATAAGCTGAGAAGGAAACCTACCATAGATGGTCAAACCTTTTTTGTTGAAGTGGCCATTGATGAGGAGTCAGAAGCAATGCTTCCAGATGATACTACTGCTGGGTGTGTCAAACAGTCTGAGGTAACTGAGCAAGTGAACAAGCTGGTTGTTCAAGAGGAAGAGGTTGAGACTCCAAAACAAGCTGCTTGGCTAGAAGATTGGAGTGGAGATCATCTTTTCAGGGCTAGAGTCGAGGATGCAGGTCCAGACACGGATAAGTTGCTGGAGGAGGATATTTTTGTGATGGAGAAAAGGGTTGCAGAGGTGAATTGCAGGAAAAGTGCAGAAACCCAAGTTGCAGGCTTAGTGCCGATCGACACACCATGGATGGCGATCGCCAATCCCCACGGAGCAAAATAGAAACGGCTAAAAATATAAGTCTGGGGGAGGTTTCCAATCTTGTAAGTCCACATGCTGTTCTGAAACAGCCAGATCCTCCCATCCCACCTCAAAAATATCCTGCAAAGCCAAGGTACGCGCCACATGTTCTTAATTCCAAACCTCCTAAGTTCATCAACAAGAATTCCAAAGGTAAAAAAACTGTCACAACTGATAAAGCCTCGAGATTATCGTAGAGCACTTGTATCTTCTTTTGATGCTTCTGCAGGAACAAAGAGTTGCCCACCCAAAGCTGATCCCCGCCTTTCATATCACATCCTTTGGAGAATCCATTCACCAACTGCCTATACTCCACCTTGGATGCTGAGAAGCTCAACTCAGAGACATTCAATGCCACCATCTGATCCACCTGATATCTGAGCCGTGATCACGTCAATCTATTGACGTTAAAGAAGCGCTTGGTGGGAGGCAACCTACTGGTAAGTCTTTCTAACTCAAAAACAAAAAAAAGTATCATACAAAAACGAAGGAGTAAGGAGCCGACCTCGGTGGCGATCGGCACCCCTGCGGCAGGTAAGTATTCTTAACCTTGTCTTTGTTTTGCATTCTATTTTGGATTCTTTCCAATCCTACAGCTTGGTACACTGGGACAGTGTTAA
Organism: Sisymbrium altissimum; assembly: GCA_900406495.1. Classification (NCBI taxonomy): domain Eukaryota; kingdom Viridiplantae; phylum Streptophyta; class Magnoliopsida; order Brassicales; family Brassicaceae; genus Sisymbrium; species Sisymbrium altissimum. The sequence goes on along the minus strand of OVBI01002223.1, from coordinate 1,034 downwards.
TTAAGTCTGGGGGAGGAAAATACTGATGTATTTTACTTTGTTTTGTTTTGAGTCTTTTGTGTTAGTTTTTGTTGTTTTATTTAGTCAAAACCTGTCAGGAACTATGAGATTTTCTTGGAACTAACCACTTTGATTACCACTTTAGTGACCATTCTTACAGCCATTAACTGCAGAATTTACTGATATGAAAATCCAAAGATGATTTGATCTACCAATGGCCCCGCATCTGTTTGAGTATTTGAAGGATCCTGAGCTTGCCTAACAATTAATGAACTTAATTCTCTCATCTTAGGGCTTGGCATACTTTGGATCGGATTCCTTGTTCAGGTCTGAAACAGCTGGTTTGTGATTATGGTATCCCTCTCTCTTCCCTTCAAGTTTAAAAAAAAAATGAGAAACAAAAGAAAAGAGATATAGGTCAAAAAGAAGTGATCAGGGGAGTTGACAGTGATCCTGTTGGCTTTTCTGTTTCATGGAAACCTGTCTAAAACGTTCAGTCGATAAAAAAAAAATGATACCCTAGTAGGGAAAAATCGACTGAATGGAAGTGAGAAAAGGGAGAGGATAACCTGAAGCAAAACTGTCTCATAATCAGAACTTGAATAGGTAAGAGTCCATGTATCTTTAGATCGATATTCTCTTGATGAGACTGCACGCTTGAAACTTTAAAAAGGTCACTGATGGTGAATTTGGATCTCTTATTGATTGTGGACTGGAATTGGGATGGTTGATAATTCTGGGGGGAAGTAGTTGATGTATTTTCTAAAGTTGGTGCTGTTTGATGTGGCTTCCAAAGGTGGTTGATTGATTTAATGTTCTAAAGGATTGGTGAGTTACTTGTTCTTTTCAAACCTCTTTCACTGGTTTAGTCTTCTGTTTTGCTTGAGGGCAAGCAAAAGATAAGTCTGGGTGAGTTGGTATATCATAGTTTTTATGATTTTTACCCCTGATATAAGTTGTATATATAGAGTCTTTTTAGTATTTTTGGAGTCTTTTAGAGTCTTTTACAGGTTCAGGTACGTTTCAGACTTTAT
>OVBI01002222.1:0-22497 GCA_900406495.1 Sisymbrium altissimum | reverse complement strand
TGATGGCTCAGATATGCAGAAGAGGATACTTAGGAGAAGTGTGGAAACAGAAAGTGCTTTGTTTCCTTTGGTTTGCCGAGAATAACTCATTTGTGTTTTTTTGTCTCAAGTGTTTTTTTGGTTTGTGTTTATTTTGTTTCTTAAAAGTTTGACACAATTATATATATAGAAATAAAATGATAAGTTTGTTGAAGATCGTAATTTTAGGATTCTAATTTTGAAAAACTGAATATCTACTATTTTATCTACATAAAAACTGAAGATGCAGTTATTGATGATAAGATCACCACCAATACTAATTATATCGTATGATATTTGTTAGAAAAGCTTAAATTGACTGTATGGATATGTTTCTTTGATATAATGATCAAATTTTGTTTTTTGCCTCGAGCTAATATAGTATTAAATTAGAAAACTATCTTTAAAAAATAAATAAAGTTAAAAGGATAAATTAATTAGTTGTAATATGCTAATTTCTTAAAATGAGCAATTCACCTGATATGCGATGATAATGAACACATCATCATCGTACATATAAAGACATAATTTTTTTTTCACGCCATAGACCAATTTAACAAGCCTTGAGTGGGGTCCCACAAAGACAGAGGCTGTGAGAGAAAGCTGATGGTTCAAAGGTCTGAAGGAGACCCCCACGTGGGATATTTCCATAGAGACGATAGTAACTGACATTGGAAACGCTCGAGACGTAACTTGGTCAACTCGCGAGGAAATTTCCCGAAGATTCGGTTTTGGTTCAGTTCCAAAGTCACTATGCTTCTAGTGAACTTAACCTTGGAGAGATCAAACTGAAACATGTTTCTCGACAGATCCACTTGTATTGTTGTATAGTTCCGTCAGAAAAACATTGAATCATCTCCGATGAAACCGTTTCCCAACAAATTCACTGTGTTGAAATCTTACTTTGACAACGATTCTGGTATTTTCCCTGCAAGACATAATTTATTAAACAGGATTTATAAATTATCAAACAAAACCCGGTGCTTGATCTTTAAAACTAATTCAGTTTAACAACCCCAAAATAGTGTATCTATTCTTCATCAATTACACAAATTCAACATTTTAAGCTAAGAGGCTAGTAAATAAATATTTTACAAAAGTTATAACCAATAAATCAAAAAGGAAAAAAAAAAAGAGAAGTGTTAGTTACGTGAGAGCGTATTATAAGACATAGAGGTTGGGGACATTGCCTACAAAGTAACCGCAAGAGTTTGGAACAGTCGAAGAAGATAGAGAGACGAAGAAGGAGCTTCATTGTGATTTGAGTCTGATTACTTTGGTGGTGATAAGCTACTTGCTGATATATAACAGAGATTTTCAATGGAATACAACAGTCTAATGTTATATTGAATTTGTACAACTAGGGTTTCACGCAACCCTCAAAGTACAGTATTCTTTTCTTAAAATTATGTATTTTATAAAGGCGGTAAATGAATGTGGTTGAAACTGTTTTGATTTTCAAATTCAATAATTTTACCGTACCGCCAGTCACTCCACAAACCCAATGTGTGGCATAGCGATAGCGAAGACAACAATATGAATTGCTGATATGCTAAAATCATTTCATATACATACAACTAAAAGAGGTCATATTCAAATATTTAAATAGTATATTATTAGTAAGTTAAGGAAATTTTGTTAGATATTATAGGACTTATAAGTATGATGTGTCTATTTGCACCCCCAAAAAAAGTGTGATGTATCTTTATCCTAAATCTAATAAAATATATATTTTTCCGAAAGAATTAAAAAACGTGTTAGATATATGTTTATTATATGACAACGGAATCTCAGTGAAAATCCCTACAATTTCTGTTGTGTGTCGAAACGAAAACAAAATACAATAATACAATAGCCAAACAAATGAATATTAGTAGAACCCCATTTTCGGAAGCGAAAGGAATTTTAATTATTTTTAATAAATAATAGATCCCTTCACGGATTTAGTTAATAGATATGGCTCTTACATCATGGTCAGTCAAATTATCATACTTGAACCTAAATCTAAGAGTGCACATGTACTAGAAAAGTTTATTGAGATATTGGAGACTATGCTAATGCTTAGACAAAGGAAAAACAATTAGGAGCATCCACATAAAGGCTTTGGTTTTCTATAACTACGAAACCAATAGCCATTCCCACAACTATTTAACAAAACATATCCCACACTATCCATCTTAGAAAACATCTATAACACACTTTCAGTTTGGGACAGTTTTCATGAAATCACGTACAGATTTAACAATAGTTCATCCACTTAAGAAAAATGAGAGAGAAACCTAAGCTTATGCCTGCAGCTGTAAATCCTTCTGCAAAATATGATTCACAAGACTTCTTAAGAAAAATTAATACCTGCACTAGACGAGCAAAAAGATTATGGCTGCCTTTCATTATCTTTCTCAAGTACAACGGATGACCAAACCGGTGGATCAAACACTTCGTCAAAATTAATGTCCAGTCGGCATGAGTTCAGAAACGGAATTATATGTCATGGTGCAGAGTGAAAATGCAAAGATTTAAGACTTATCTAGCAGTTGGATGCAGGAACGATGATGATTGTGGTACATTTTTGCCAGAGATCCGGATGAGAAATTGAAGTTACAGAAATGTGATTTAAGGACGCAGTGGTTTTATGCGAGAATACGTGTACAAGATTCCGTTGACAAAAGCAAGCAAGAATGTCAAAACCTCATTGGATGATCATATCATCTAGTAAATATATTGAATATGTCATTTAGAAACAAACATAAATGTTTTCCTTAATCAGTTTTTATTAGTACACGAACAACAATTAACATGCTGCTTAAAGAATGTTTATTCCTGAGATCGATGTTTGTTGTAAGATTATTGTAATTAAGAAACTTATTATTTATATTATTAGTCTTTCATATTGTTTGTTTTTGAGACATAATACTTCTCTCGCCTCCCCTACTCGCTCGCCGGATCCTCAATAAAATCTCTCACACCTAAAGGCAAGTCAGAGTCTTCTCTTTGTTATTTATGATTTTATTTGCCGCTTTGGGGATAAGATATTTATCTCCGATTTGAAGTTGCTTTCTTTTGTTCACTTGGTTCTTTCTTAAAGATGATGAACTCTAAACCCTGAAGATTTGTGATATAATTATATTGGATTTCCTTAAATATAGTTATGAAATTTGCTTGGGAGATGTATTATCATCTCTGTTATGTAAGTACATCCTTTTGGTGTTTGGTTCTTGCACAACAGGTGTTCGACAAAATTACCCAATGAATAAACGAACATTTCCGACTGTTTTGTTACAGGGACAATTCTTGTGTTCCAATTTTTATTGTCATGACGAGCCTGATATGGCTAACAGCAGAAGAGGCTGCAAAGAATCGAGGGAAAGTTCTTTCCTTGTACCGTCAGTTACTGAGGAGCATTAACTCGCCGAAACTGCAGCTTGGTTACGCTTCAAGACTCGCAAAGAAAGCTGAGGTTAAGACCATCTTCTTGTTTGGCTCCGAGGAGATTTCCAAACACAACGTTGCTGATCTCATCCGTACCGGTGAATATGCTCTTTCCCAGCTCAAACAAGGCAAAATCCCAAACAACACGACTCAGTATTGAGCAATCTCTTGTTTTCCATTGGCATTTCTTCAACCTTAGAGCATAGCACTCTCGGTGTGATGCTCTTTTTGTTTATTTGAAACCTCTAAACATTTAAGCAGTTTTACTTGTACGACATTTTACTTGTGTGATGTGATTACTGAATGCCCAAAAAGCCAAGTTGGGAGAAAATGTTAACGTAATGCTATAAGTCAGTTGTCCAAAATTGACTAAGAACTCATGTAAATGATAAATAGTAAGATAGGTTTTCTTTCACAAATCGAGGGTTTAACAAAATTGTAATCGTAATTCCACAAGAACATACTGGATCATATCTTTTTAAAGATTCTACCAAAACTTGTATCAGAAAATTGTCAGCTCATAAGTCAATAAGCAGCCCTCATCCTGAGTTCGGCTCTTCTTCTAGCTTCTGAGCTTTTTGCATTCCAATCTGTGGCCGTCTCATAGCTGAATAAAACAGAGAAAGATGAAGAATCATGTGTCACAATTTGTATGAGTTTTTTCTTTCTCATTGTCTTTCTATGTTATATAAGAAACGCATATGCTGAAAATAATAAACTCACATTTAAGAGCTGACCCTGCAAGGCATGTAAGCCTTGATTTAGTATTTGTCTCGGCTAATGCTTTTGCATTCTCTTTAGCCGCCATTCGCATGTCCCAAACACGTATAACCCCATCAGAAGATGCAGAAGCAACAAAGTATGGATCTTCTGATGCACCTTCACTGTCATTCCTGGTAAGCGCCACGACACCCTTGATACGAGCTGGGTGAGCATCTTGTATGGAATAAGCAACCTTCCCGCTATTTGTGTCCCAAGCTGTTATCGCCCGATCCTCACCAGCTGTAAACAGAGTCCCACTCTGTTGCAAATTAAGCAAACATATTAGCCAAGTAATAAAATTTCCTGAATCAAAACCATCACCAATTCCAGTAATAGAACTTCAGAAATCAACAAGGAACCGGAACATGGAGACTTTAGAAAGGTGGGCTCCTCCCAAATTCTTAATTACAGCAACATAAACTAAACTAAAACAGAAAGCAGATTGAGCAAAACATTTAGAATATCAACCATCACCCTTAAATCAGATTCTAGGACTGCATACTATGATACTCCTAAATCAAAATCTTTCATTGCTTTCTGCAATTTACATTTTGGCAACAAAGGAGCAAGCATTGAAAAAGAAACAAAAACAGCTCTAAAAACATCTTGATGTAACATTAAAACAAACACAAAACCATCATGTTTGCTGCTGAGATTTTTTCGACCAAAAGTTACTTGCTTTAGATATGTACAAATTCTTAGAAGCCCAGGAGAGTTATTGAGAAATGAAGACAAGCTAAAACCAACTTGATCTAGCATTTTTTAGAAAGCAAAAGATTCTCAAAGTTAGTAACTTTAGTAATCCAATACATATATATAGAGAGAGAAGGGCAAGTAAGAGAGATTATCACCTCTCCAGGAGAAGCACAGAGAATACGCTTATAGCTACTATTGTCGAGCTCAAGAAGAAGCTTAGCATCTTCAGATTGATGAACTCCAACTTTACTATTAACAACCATGAAAAACTTGTCCCCAGTGGGATCAAACTTGACAAGACTCGCCTCATGCCCTAACCTGCAACAAAAACTCCTCTTTCCTCTCACAAGATTCAACATGGCAAAGAACTCGTCACGGTAAACAGCCAAAGCGAGCTTCCCAGAAGGATGGATAGCAAGATCGTTGACTGCTTTCTTATGAGGACGAAAGGACTTAAGGAGGACGAAAGGGTCGGTGTCGAAGATAGCAACAGAGCCATCAGCAGCAGCGGAGATGAGATTACGAGGGAAAGAGAGGGAAGAAGGAGTGTAGAAGGAGAGAGCAGTGATTGAAGCGGTGTGGTTGTGGTCAAGAAGAGCGCCGAGGGAAGAGGCGGAAGGGAGGTCGTAGAGATGGATGGTATCGTCGGAGCCGCCGGAAGCAGCGGCGGGACCTGAGCAAGCGACGGTGGTGATTGAGGAGATGTGGGAAGGGTAAGAGAAGATAGGGGAAAGGGTTAGGGTTTGATTGTCGGCGTCGTGTTTTGTGGGTTTAAGCTTGAAACCCCAAATGAATCTCTCGTAAGAGCCTGCGATGATGCTCATTCTCTCTCTCTCTCTGTTTTCTCTGCTGTCTCTTCCAAAAAGTAAAGTGTTTGATAGAAAGAAGAGAGCTCTCTTAGGGTTTTAGGATTTTTTTATAAATCTTTTTTCTTCGATTAAATTAATTAGAATCCAACCGGAGATTAAACCGATTAGAATTGTGGTTCATGGTTCGAACTTCTTTAATCGATTGAACCAAAGTTATACATCTGTTATTGGTTACTATCAGTGTTAAAAAACTGAATCCAATGCTTAAATCATCTTAAAGAAAACGTAAATTTTTTTAATTAGACAGTTTAAACATTTATAAAACTAAATAATTTATTAAACTAAATTAAAAATTGTCTGATAGGAAAATAAAAATAAAAATAAATTTAAATATAAAATTAATAATCTATATAATTATGATCGACCTATATATTTGAAATTAATATTAAAAATATTTTATCTCTCTCAATTAAGAAATCTGAGAAACTCATAAAAACAATCAAAAAATTTGAAATTTAATTTAGATTATTTAAAAATTTTGAAAATAAAAATTTCTAAATGAATAAAAGAGTTTTTAATTCCAGACAAATTTAAGTTTTTGATCATAGCATAAAGTAAAAAAAAATTGTTGATAATCAAGTATAACATTTCAGAAAAAAAATAGTTTTCAAAAAACAATTTTAAATACTATATCATTTGAAACTAAAAATAATTAGCATATAAAGTTTTTAGTTCTCTACCAAAAAAATATATTAAATTTTCTATATTCCACAACTAAAAGAAATATTTATATTAAAAATTAATTTTTAACATATAATCACACAATAACTGAAAGAACCAACACCAACATGATAATATTCATCAAATATTTAAAATTTTTATTAAATTTCATATTAAGTTATCAATGATAAATTTTATATTACTAGTTGTCTTGCTTCCGCTTAAAATATGTAGACCTTTTTTTCCTAATTCTGCCTTGTCCAGATTACTTGCATGAAATCAAGACTGATTAATTGTGGTCTCTCTTTTCATTGCATATCCAGTAGCTTCCCGAATTGGGTAAAGGTTCTTTAGTTAATGGCTAAAGAAGGTTCTACACTGAAAACAATAGTCCTGTTTAAAAGAAAGATGGGTGATTTTTTAGTGGAATCCCAAAAACATGATTTTTGGTTTTTGATTAAAAATTGGTGATAATTTCATTAAAAAACTAGTTTCCCTAAATTTTAGGAGAACTACTTTTCTAAAATCTTGATTGGATGAAAACATATTCAGAAGGAAAAATGTGTTATGTGATCGTCTTACAAATATATATCAAATTTCTCTTCATATGGTATTTCAGAAGATATCAAATTGTTGATCTTTTCAATATTAGTTTTTCAGAATCTAAACTAAGTCATATTAGATAATGAGAATGAAAAACATAAGGAATACCAACTTTGGAAAAAGGATTGTGTAAACGTGCATAATCAAATATAAGCAAAAGAACATAGAATAACTTGTTCGCTCAACACTGGCTATTTCGAAAATGAGGGCATCATGAAAACAAGTTTTAAAACTTGAAGCAAAGCTCCTATAAAAGAATCGCATTCTTGCCTTGCTGTGAGAAAGTTTGAAATGAACATAAATTGCATACTTAATTGTTGTCACAACCAAACACTAAATCTTTAGACCAAAAATAATAATTCATGGATCCTCTTAACCACGCTTCCTCCTGTTATTTCGTATGTCCAAAAGAACGATATGAAAAAGAAAAAGAAAACGAAAAAAATCATAAAATTAGTGGGAAAATCTTTCACTATCGTATTCTCAAAAAGTTCATATTATAATGAAAATACCAATAATCTCCATTCCTTATTTTCTTGCAACCAAAATGACGACGAAGAATTGTGTTGTGAGGCTTGTCACCACATAATAGATAACACATATTACTTCTGCAGCTATTGCGATAGCAAGTATCACAAAGAATGTGTTGAGTCTTTTTCCATTTTCCATTTTTCTGGTCATCCAAAACATCCTCTTCAACTTCTCTGGTCTGAGCCTGACAATCCCCCTTCAATTTGTTTTTCTTGTAAATTTAACAGTCGGTATCTATTATACTATTGCATTATTTGCGATTTTTCACTTCATGTTCTTTGCTCGAGAAACCCAATAACTTTTACTATAGACAATCCAAAAAGGCATGAGCATACCCTCCATTACTTTCCCAAGAAACCTGTTTTGGTTTGCGATGTTTGTGCGTTGGTGAATGATTCTGATGACTTATACGTATGTCTCCTATGTGATTTCATTGTTCATAAAAGCTGCCTCGACATACCACATGTCATAAAGGTATCTCGTCACAATCATCGTCTCACTTTTACTCCTAGTAATCCTTTTAAGGAGTTGGCTGATTGTGGATTTTGTCATAAAAAGATAGACATAAATTACGGAGAATACTCTTGCGTGAAAGGATGTGTCTATGCAATGCACTCTAGATGTGCGCTGCAAAGAGATGTGTCCGATGGGAAAGAACTCGAAGGAGAGCCTGAAGATACATATGAAAATACTAAAATGTTTGAGGAGAAAGGTGATGGAATTATACTGCATCAGAGTCATCCTTGTCATCAAATGAAACTTGAAAAAATAATTCATGGTGAAAACAAGCAATGTCAAACATGCAGACTTATGTTCTATGATGATGGTAATGTGTATCGTTGTATGCAATATTGTGATTTCATTTTACATGAAGCATGTGCATATATTCCCCGTGTGAAAGAATTTATGTTACATATTCATCCATTGATTCTAGACTTCGGTTATACCACAAGTTGGTTCAGGTGTACGAAATGTAAACGTTACTCATGCGGTTTCGCATATAAGTGTCCTATCAAGGGGCCGGTGTGATTGGAAAGTAGACACGCTTTGTGCTTCTATATGTGAGCCGTTCAATCATTGCTCTCATCCACACTCCTTGTTCATAACTTGCAATGAAGGCACAATATTGTGGTGTTCCATTTGTCAATCTCAACAAGAACAACCGTTAAATTGTCTGAAATGCCATTTTGCTTTGTGCTTTCGCTGTGCCACTCTTCCAGATAAAGCGAGGTACAATCATGATGAGCATTTGCTCACTTTTGCATACCGAGAAGATGCAAATAATGATGAGTTTTACTGGTGCGAAATATGCGAGGAAGATATATTTCCGGAGAGGAGATTATATGCATGCAATGAGTGTGGAGTCACTCTCCACATCGACTGTTTACTAGGAAGAGATCCGTATATGAAATCTGGACAAAATATGCTGTGGTATATCAAATATGGACGATCTGTATTCGAAGAGGAAACGATTTATTTTCTTTCCAACACTTATTTGACTCGACCTATTTGCAAAACTTGCCGAAGACGCTGTCCTTACAAATAAAGATAGAAATATTATCTAATGGAGATTTATTCTGCTCTTATGATTGTTTTAAATATGATTTCGATGAAGAATTTTAAAAGGTATGTTGTGAAATAAGTCCGACGTGAATCTCTTGGCCTTTAGAGATTTAGATTTCTTTATAAGTTAAGTTGTATTAATGGTAAATGATTTCATGTTACTCTAAATCCAATTATAGAAGAAATCGAAAAGTATATGTAAGAAAAAATGCGACAATGATTTGTAGAAGATGGAGAATTTAAAGTAATTTGATGAATGAAATAAAGTTTAGTAAAATGAAACTGATCCGGTCAATCTCAGAATTTTAGATTTGATGCAAGAAAAAAAATTGTATGCAATTAATTACCATTGTTAATAAAATGAAAGGGTAAAATGTAATTTTAAAGGATAAAAAGATTAGTTTCTTCTAACACTTTTCGTGAGCATTAAATTCGCATATATGACTCAAAAAGACGCTATTTTATTTTAATACAATTGCCCTCCAAAAAACGCACATCCGTCTTTGGATGCTACGGAAGAAGCAAAGTGTTGAGTGAACTTTTGTAATCCATGTATAATAAATAAAAAAAAATGCTAATTGATGATTTGGTGGAGTGTCAGAAATACATGCTAAAATGTTCAAATGAGATAACATAATAAAACTGACAATTTGTTCAATTATTTCCACTAACTTTTTGATGAAAAACGCCAAAAACACCCGCACTATTTGCAAATTGCAACCATAAACACTAAACACCTTCCTTCAAAAAGGTTAACCACAAACTCTAAACTCTTCATTATAAAACTTAATAAACCCCACTAACAGAATAACCAAAATAAATCTTTTAAGCAAAAGCAAAAGTTACAAAAAATCAAAATTTTACTAAACAAATTACGGAAAACGCACGTCAACAACTTACAAGACTTACATACAGTTTATGTCTTGGAAAACTTCCTAAAACTAGAAATTAAAAAGAAACACATTGTACTCAAACTCTAAAATTTAATAGTATATTTATAGAAAGAACCGTTCATTAGTCAATTAAAATATTAATTTAATCACGGTAATGCCCGTTCTCAGGGTTTTAAGTACTACCACTCGAATATCCTTCTCTCTCTCTTCCCCTCTCTCTCCTTTCTATTTCATTCAATCCATGGATCGATGTGGCCAAGAACAAAAGCCCTAGTTCCTCACTCTATTGATTTGTTAATCTTTTTATGAAGCCTCCGTGGCCGGTCTTAATATCTCCGGTATGTTATGTTCTGTTTTTTGGTTTATTGTTGTTTGTTGCTGGTTTCACACGTGTTCTCCGCAGCTTTATTTTTAGTGGTCTTTTTTTTTTTTTTATTGTTCGCGTTTCTATTAATCGTAGATTTTTCCGGTTTTTGTGGAGCAAAGACAGTTTCCTCCAAAGCTCTTTCGTTATTGAAAGTTTCAGGATCGATGTCTTGAGTAAAGTTTCTGTTTTTTTTTTTAAAAAGAAATTGTTTTTGTTGGTTAAAGATCCTTTCTTGGAGAGCTAAGGTGGTGGTTTCGTAATCAATTTTAATTTGTTTTATTGTTTAGAATTCAGAAGAAAGGCAAGAGATTTGAGTTTGATGATTTCATCATGTGTTTCTTTGTATTGATTGCTTGTCACAGTGTTAGCAGGTGAGAAGGGTTTGATCATGGATGTGACCGAGCTCGAAGAGAATCTATTCGCCGCTAGCGATGCCAAGGTTCCTTCTTTTTTCTTTTATTTCAATTCGTACAATTATTAATAATCATCTGCTTCTTTTTGGATTGCTTTGTTTGTTAGAGAACTGTTTTATCCATCCTCTGAGATTTATGTTCTTGGTCTTTGATGATTTTTGGTATATGGTTATGTTTTGTTTATTGGAAACGCAGTTACATGGAGATATGTGTAAGGAACTATCTGGAGTTCTCTGCAAGGTACTCTCGATCTTCCCTTCCTTGGAAGGAGCAAGGCCTCGGAGTAAATCAGGGATTCAGGCCTTGTGTTCTTTACATATTGCACTTGAGAAGGCAAAGAATATTCTTCAGCACTGTTCTGAGTCTAGTAAGCTTTACTTGGTGCGTTTTCCTCTTTACTCTTTATTCCCTCTCTCTCTTTGGACGAGTGTTACGCTTTCTCTTTTGTGTGTTTCACTTCTTTGATTTTTTTTTTCTTTTTTGTAATCTAAACAGGCCATTACAGGGGATGCTGTTCTTTTAAAATTTGAGAAAGCAAAGACTGCTCTCATCAACAGTCTTAAACGTGTTGAAGACATTGTTCCTAGCTCAATTGGGTCTCAGGTGATATTTTTATTCAGTTCGCTACACATTGTTTCGTTGTGATGATTAAGATATGTCCACTTGTTGTTTTTTTGATAATTAGGTTCTTTAAAGGTTGCTGATATAATAAGCCTCATTGGTTTTTGTTTTTGGATTGTTTTAGTTTAGAGATCTGATTAGTGCCGTTTTGTATTGAAATTTCCTAGTTGAGAAGTCTGATTTTTTTTAATATATGATGTCTTCAGATTTTGGAAATTGTTGGTGAACTAGAGAACACTAGGTTCTTGCTTGATCCATTAGAGAAAGAAGTTGGTGATCAGATCATTGCACTGCTCCAACAAGGGAAAAAATTTGACAACTGTGATGACAACATTGAGCTTGAAATTTTCTACCAAGCAGCTACTAGACTCAGTATCACTTCTTCTAGAGTGGCTCTGGCGGAACGACGGGCTCTAAAGAAACTCATTGACAGGGCACGTGCAGAGGAAGACAAGCGTAAGGAATCAATTGTGGCTTATCTTTTGCATCTTATGAGAAAATGCTCTAAGCTATTCAGAAGTGAGTTTTTGGATGAGAATGACTCTCAGGGTTCAACACCATGTTCTCCTACTGTTCAAGGTTTTAGTGAAGATCCTAGGAGTGTTCATGGGTTTGACCGTCAGCTATCTAGGTTTGGTTCTATGAACTTTAAACCCACGAACAGCCCGAAATCAGGACAGATGCCTGTTCCACCCGAAGAACTGAGATGTCCAATATCTTTGCAGCTTATGTGTGATCCTGTCATTATTGCTTCAGGGCAAACTTATGAACGGGTCTGTATTGAGAAATGGTTCAGTGATGGGCATAATACTTGTCCAAAGACTCAACAGCAGCTCCCACATCTCTCCTTAACTCCCAATAACTGTGTTAAAGGTCTAATTGCCAGCTGGTGTGAACAGAATGGAACCCAAATCCCTAGTGGACCGCCGGAATCTCTAGACCTTGACTACTGGAGACTAGCTCTCTCTGACTCCGAGTCCACCAACTCAAAGTCAGTAAACAGTATAGGCTCGTGTAATTTGAAGGGCATAAAAATTGTTCCTTTGGAGGAGAATGGTACTAGACAATACACAGAAGAAAGTTTTGTGTCTGATAATGATGATAAGGAGGACTCTGATGTGAATGTACTTGAGAGATATCAAGATTTATTGGGTATCTTAAATGAAGAGGAGGACTTGGATAAAAAAGGCAAGGTTGTAGAAAATATCAGGCTATTGCTGAAGGACGATGAAGAGGCCAGGATCTTCATGGGAGCCAACGGGTTTGTCGATGCCTTGTTGCGGTTTTTAGAATCAGCTGTAGATGAAAATAATGCGGCAGCGCAGGAAAGGGGAGCTATGGCTCTGTTCAACTTAGCCGTCAACAACAATAGGTTAGTTCCTCCTTTTAATGTCGGTAAAAGCAATAACAGATTGTGAGTTTCTCATTTCGTTTTGTGTTCCTCTTCTCCATGGTCTTCAGGAACAAAGAGCTGATGTTAACTTCCGGGGTGATTCCGTTGCTGGAGAAAATGATCTCTTCTTCTGAGTCCCAAGGTTCAGCAACTGCGCTTTACCTTAATCTTTCCTGTCTTGAAGAAGCCAAGTCCGTGATAGGTTCAAGCCAAGCAGTGCCTTTCCTTGTCCATATTCTTCAAGGGGAAGCCGAAAACCAGTGCAAGCTCGATGCTCTCCACGCGATCTACAACCTGTCCACATATTCCCCCAATATCTCTGCTCTGCTTTCATCTAACATCATCAAGAGCCTCCAAGGCCTTCTCGCATCAACAAGTGAACATTTGTGGATCGAGAAGTCACTAGCCGTATTGTTAAATCTAGCTTTGACCCAGCAGGGAAAAGATGAGGCGGTATCATCACAAGGTATGATAAGTAGTCTAGCATCAGTGCTAGATATGGGTGACACGGCAGAGCAAGAGCAAGCTGTTTCATGCCTTTTGATTCTATGCAATGGAAGAGAGTCTTGTATCCAGATGGTGCTACAAGAAGGTGTGATACCATCATTAGTGTCAATCTCTGTGAATGGGACTCCGCGAGGCAGAGAGAAGTCTCAGAAGCTTCTAATGCTGTTCAGGGAACAACGGCAGCAACGGGACCAGCCATCTCCAAACAGAGATGATCAACCACCACAAAAGGAAGCTCCCCGGAAATCTCTTTCAGCACCAATGTCTGTCCATGGATCAGGTTATGCTTCAGCTTCATCTCCGGAATATGAACCAAGAGTCTTGTCGAAATCGATGTCGAGAAGAAAGTCGTTGACAAGGCCATTCAGTTTCTTCTGGAAGAAAAGCTACTCGGTTCGCCATTGAGTGAGTTACATGTTCAACCTTTGTATGTAAAGCTTTGTTTTTTGTTTTTCTTACAATTTACAAACGTCATCTCATAGAGAAGAAAGATATATGTACAGGCCCCATTGTGATTACACTCGATTTTGCTGCTTTTTTGGTTAGCCCAAAAAAATGTATATGAGGTTAATATAATAAAACAAACCCCCAATTTTAACTACACAAGCCTCTTCAAAGCATCTTTATAGTTTTTCTATGTTTTATACAACAAACACAAAGATTCACAAGAGCTAACAGTTACTTATAGAATATGATATTTACAAAGAAATTTGTAAAGAAGTTATAAAGGTCGACTAGGACAATACTAGCTTTGTGCTGTTGTCGAGGCACCAACCTGCCGTATATTGGATGTTGTTGACAAAAGAAAAAACGAGTTAAAAAGACTTAAAAAGACATCTCAGGTCGTGGTCGAGAATGAATCAGAACGAGAGCATGTAAGCGAATCAGCGCTTCTGCTACTTCTTTTGATAGGATTCTGAATCCAACCACTCTCAAACAGTTCCAAAATGGGATCGCCGCGGCTACTGCTGCTACGACCGGTGCTTCCACCATCTTCTCCGCTGCTTCCTCTCTGTAACGCCTCCTTGTACGTTGCTTTCTTCCCCTCATCCCCCAATTTCATCTTCTCTTCTTCTTCTTCCTCTTCTGAGATTGATCCTCTTCTACTAAAACTCCTATCAACCGTTATCTCTTTCTCCTTCGTCCCCTTGTTCTTGTCTCTCCAACGACCTAACATGTTCACAAGAGAATCAAGCCAATAAATGGCGTGAATCAGAATCCAGTCAAACCACACAGCTCTGTTCATCAAACTCGGAAGTTTCTTTAGAAACCCGTCGAGCTTCTCAGGCAATGACTCTGCTACGATCAGCAAATCGGAGATCTTGAGGAAAGCGAAGGTGGAAGAAGGGAAGTAAGTCTCGATCATGCCTTGCACCGCAAGGATGTGATCATCAGCTATAGAGAGAACCGCAAGCAAGTGGCGATGAAAAGGACTTGTCATCGACGTTAAGAAGAAAACGATTCCGAATAGTTTCCTCACAAGGAAAGAGGCTGGAGGATTCTTAAGAGTCTTGCTTCGTTTATAAACGACACGAGTCATCGCGAGTATCATTGCACCACAGGTCTCAAGAGGCCGAG
The DNA here is from genome assembly GCA_900406495.1 of Sisymbrium altissimum. NCBI lineage: Eukaryota > Viridiplantae > Streptophyta > Magnoliopsida > Brassicales > Brassicaceae > Sisymbrium > Sisymbrium altissimum. The sequence goes on along the minus strand of OVBI01002222.1, from coordinate 7,594 downwards.
GTCTTGGCTTCCTTCTCGCTGTTTGTTCCTGCTAAAATCATCCATCGTGAAATTAACCAACATGTCAAAAGAGAATTCAAGAAATCGAGAATTCGAACAGAGAAATTTACGTACCATATTTCGAGAGGAAAAGATTTCTTTCAACGTCTGTAGATTTTCACGGAAAAATGTGGAGAATTCTTTTTTTTTTTGTTTGGTTGTTTTGGTTTGAGCATTTGTTTTTATACGTACCCGCTTTAACGTCAAGGAAAAGCGAGCGGTTAATCTCGATTTCAGCAGGAGCGCTTTTGAATTAGCGGTTATGCTTCTTTCTATATCTTCGTATCTAATTACATTATTTTTCGTCTGGCCCACACGGCCCATAATGAATATGGCAACATTTCTTTTTCTAGATAAAAAAATATGCGGAAATTTTAAATCTAAAAAAAGAAATGTTGCCATATTCAACATGGGCCGGACAAAAAATATTAGGTTAAGTATGGCAATATTTCTTTTTATAGAATTAAGAATATACGGATTGGTTGTCCAAATCAAAATTAATTACCATTTAATTTGATATCTTACCGTTTGAAAAACCTCTTGTCTTTTTTGTACACAATGACGCTGAACGTTGAGAAAGTGAAGATGACGAAATGTCACAGTTCTCAATGTTTGGCACGATCATCAGTAAATATCTACATCAACATTAAAAAAATGTCAACAGCAATTTTTTAATTATTGGCAACCACTTATCTTAAAAATAATAAAAAAGGGAATCTTTTCCAATCCCCAAAGAAAGGGGAATCCGAATCTATGACACACGCATCTATGCAATTTAGAAAGATGAAATGAACTAAAAGCGTTAATTTTTGTACAAGAAACTGGGAAGCTGCGCGAAGTACCGATTGTCAACTCCTCTATCTCCAGTAAGGTTTCGTCTGTTTCGTCTGTTAGTGGACTTTCTTGCTTCTTGAATATTGGATTTAGAAGGAGGAGAAATGAAGTTGTTGCCACGGGAGATCGAGAAGTTAGGTCTTCATCAAGCTGGCTTCCTTGCGCAGAAGCGTCTTGCTCGTGGTATTAGGCTCAACTACACTGAAGCTGTAGCACTCATCGCCACTCAGGTGCTCTGTTTCTTCCATTTTCTTTTAACGGAGAAGCGTCTAGTTTGGACATAGTTGAGTCAATATGCTTATTAGAAGCGTGTACACGGTTGTGTGTAGATACTTGAGTTTGTTCGTGATGGTGAGAAGAGCGTTGCTGAGCTGATGGAAATTGGGAGACATCTGTTAGGAAGGTGATAGGATGATGAAACTATATATAGTTGATGAGGATCCACTTTGTGTTATTTGTTTTGTTTGATAACTTGAGTACTATTATTACAGGAGACAAGTTCTTCCAGCTGTCGTACATCTTCTGTATACGGTTCAGGTGGTTTCATTAATTCTAAATGGCTTTTAGGTTCTTTGCTTTTGTCTTTTCTAAGGACGTGTCAAGTTTATGGTAACTAGTTAAGGTGTTGTATAGGTGGAAGGGACATTTCATGATGGTACAAAGTTAATCACCGTTCATGAACCGATTTCTCGTGAAAACGGGAACCTTGAACTAGCTTTGCATGGATCTTTCCTTCCAGGTTCGGGTTTTAATCTTTGCCTGTGTATCATTCGGATTTAAGTGACATATTTCTCTCTGACGAATCATGAGGAACTTAATTATATTATTTTTTATATATGATTATGGCTCGTTTTGTAGTTCCTTCTTTGGATAAGTTTCCAGAAGCTCATGAGGAAGCAATTCCTGGCGAAATAAAATATGGAGATGGAAGTATAATAATAAATCATGGAAGGAAAGCTGTAGTATTGAAAGTCGTCAACATTGGAGACAGACCAGTACAGGTGTGTTAATTTTTCATTTCTGGCTTCTTCACTGTAAGATATCTTTATCTTCAACTCTCTTTGGTTTTATCGATGGAGATCGATTCAGGAACTCCTTTATATTTAGTTTTTCAGTCTCTCTTTTCAGGTTGGAAGTCACTACCATTTCATTGAAGTGAATCCATTGTTGGTCTTTGACAGACGTAAAGCTCTTGGAATGCGTCTAAACATAGCAGCTGGAACAGCTGTACGATTTGAGGTTGGGTTTCTGAACATTATCTTTCTCTTGTTTCTTGTCTATAAATATGATGAGCTTTTAGTCCTATCAGTGAAAATTGCTATGCTTTTCGTAGCCAGGAGAAAGGAAAAGCGTTGTACTTGTGAATATTGGTGGGAATAGAGTGATAAGGGGAGGAAATGGACTTGTTGATGGTCCGGTTGATGATGTCAATTGGACAGTTTTGATGGAAACCATGGAGAGGAGAGGCTTTATGCATTTAGAAGAAGGCAATGCTAGGTTGAGTACTAGTTATCTTTTCATTCTTTATGTTCCTTGCTGTATTCAACAAAATCAAGTCTCTTTGTAGTGAGGGGATCTCAGGGGAAGATCCTAGATTTACGACTACACTTCCGCGTGAAAAGTATGCAAATATGTATGGTCCTACCACTGGCGACAAGCTTCGGCTAGGTGATACCAACTTATATGCAAGAATCGAAAAAGATTACACTGTTTATGGCGATGAGTGCGTATTTGGAGGTGGAAAAGTTCTAAGAGAAGGCATGGGTCAAGGGATAGAGCAACGTGAAGCTATTTCCTTGGATGCTGTTATTACTAATTGTGTGATAATTGATTATTCAGGAATATTTAAGGCAGATATTGGAATTAAAAATGGTTATATTATCGGTATTGGGAAAGCAGGCAATCCGGATACCATGCATGGTGTGCAGAGCAATATGCTTATTGGGGTAATTTACTTCACTGTATAAACACTGTGAATATCGTTGTGGGATGCTTATCTCTCCGTGTTTATTTTCCTTAGGCTAAGACTGAGGTTATTGCTGGAGAAGATATGATTGTAACTGCAGGAGCTATAGATTGTCATGTGCATTTCATATGTCCTCAATTGGTATATGAAGCGGTGTCAAGCGGTGAGCAGAGTAAAAGTTTGCAAGTGTCTTATAACACTGATTTAGAGTCCTTACCTTCAATTCATGATTATTTGCAGGCATTACAACTATGGTTGGAGGAGGGACAGGGCCTGCTTACGGTACACGTGCTACTACTTGCACCCCTTCTCCGTTTGATATGAAGTTGATGCTGCAGTCCACGGATAGCCTGCCACTAAACTTTGGGTTTACAGGGAAGGTGGGATATATTTCTTTTTGATTAATAATATGCTTGTTATATCATCTTCTTGCACTTCTTCAGACAGATACGTACACTAATAGCTGACCAGAACTCTTACGGTTAGAAAATGTATCGTTTGTTAGGGAAATACATCTAAACCCTTAGAGCTTCGTCAAATAGTGGAGGCTGGAGCAATGGGATTGAAGCTCCATGAGGACTGGGGAACTACTCCTGCTGCTATAGATAACTGTTTATCAGTTGCAGAAGAATATGATATCCAAGTCTGTCCTGTCTCCCTGACATTCTACTTTCTTCAAACAAACTTAATTAGCAGTTTACCGAATTTACTCAACTGTTTGTATTTAACAGGTGAACATTCATACTGACACCTTAAATGAATCGGGTTTTGTGGAGCACACAATCGATGCATTTCGAGGGAGAACAATACATACATACCACAGGTTCATCAGCATCTCACACCTTCATGCACCTCTCAGATGCTTCCTTCCTAATTTTATTTATGACTCATGAGGTGTAATTGGCTAATATAACTAAATATGTAACAACAATATGAAAGTAAGGTCACTGCCTATAGTTTGAAGCAAATGTTGAAGTGCTAATTTTGTTTGTTGAATCCTTCTGGACAGCGAAGGTGCTGGTGGTGGACATGCGCCTGATATCATCAGAGTTTGTGGTGTAAAAAATGTACTCCCGTCATCAACCAATCCAACACGGCCATATACGAAAAATACCATAGATGAACATCTTGACATGCTGGTATGAGAATTTAATAGGACTATACTACTGATGGTGGATCCCTTTACTTATTTGTCATGTTAACAACCTCATATGCAAATACAAGCAGATGGTGTGCCATCACCTTGACAAGAACATCCCAGAAGATGTAGCTTTTGCTGAATCAAGGATAAGAGCAGAAACAATAGCAGCAGAGGACATATTGCATGATATGGGCGCAATTAGCATTATCTCCTCAGACTCGCAAGCAATGGGTCGCATTGGCGAGGTTCATCCTTATCCATAAACATTTTTATGAGTTGAAAGTCTAGGTTCTTAATCTCATAAGTAGCTATTTCACTCTTTGCTAGAATCTGAAATACTTTCAAACTTATTCAGAAATTTATCATGGGAGAGTTTTTCATTTTTTGATTCAAAGTACTCCAGTTATTAAAGAGCGAATGAACTCCGAGAGAACGGTACTATGATCGTATTGTCTATCTCCTCTTTGCAGAGGTTGCTTACTTTGTGGAATTTTTCTCTTGTATGCTTCCACTATATATTGGCTTAAAAAAGTGTGGTGTCCATTTTTTTGTGCAGGTAATAAGCAGAACTTGGCAGACTGCTGACAAGATGAAGGCTCAGAGGGGAATGCCTGGTCCTGGCACAGCTGATGATGATAACGCGAGGATAAAGAGATACATTGCAAAGTACACTATAAATCCAGCTATAGCCAATGGCTTTTCTGACTTAATTGGCTCGGTTGAGGTATGCTAATCTTCAACACATACAGCTTGCTTTTCCTGTTGCAAGTTATTTAGTTCTATAGACCAATAGATGCCAAAACTGTGTGAAGCATATTTTCTGTTGCACAAATTTATTTCCTGCATTCTGTAATGAAAGATTCTTTATGCATAAAAGGGCTACAAGATTTGGTAATTTTGAAGATCAGGAATAAAGTAAAAGTATACTCTGGCTGAATAGTGGGACAAGCCTTATAGGCACTTAACCTCAGGGTTTTTATTTGTTTACTGAATTGAAAAATGCACTGCCAGGAGAAGAAGTTGGCTGATCTCGTTTTGTGGAAACCGGCTTTCTTTGGAGCAAAACCAGAAATGATTATTAAAGGTGGCAATATAGCATGGGCTAATATGGGCGATGCAAATGCTAGCATACCCACTCCTGAGCCGGTAAACGTCATCACTGACTACTATTTTCTAGTCATATTATCTTTCTGACCTATTTTATCAACGAGCACCACACAAACTCTCTTTGCTTTTCTTTTATGACGGTAGGTCATATCAAGACCTATGTTTGGAGCATTTGGAAAGGCCGGAAGTGAAAATTCTGTTGCATTTGTCAGCAAGGCAAGGAATCTCTTATCATATTGTATTCTTCTTTTATTTATCCAATTGATTCAACTAACACAAGCATAGTTTCTTTATTCTTTGCCTAACTCAGGCTGCCTTGAGAAACGGGGTAAAAGAAGTATATGGACTCAAAAAGAGAGTTGTAGCGGTATCCAATGTGAGGCAACTCACAAAACTTGACATGAAGCTGAATGATGCGCTTCCGAACATCACTGTGGACCCAGAGACGTACGTTGTTACAGCAGACGGTGAGGTACTTGCGTGTGCGCCAGCCAATTCAGTCCCCCTCTCCCGGAACTATTTCCTCTTTTAAAGGTTGTTGAAAACCTCAGTTGATTTGTGCAATATAGACATTGCAACTAAATTGAGATATATAAAGCAGCATACGCATAGGTGAAAATTTGTAAGATGATCAGCTTCTCTGAACCATTTTTTAAGTGAGATACGAAAATAAAAATTGGATTGTGGTGAAAGAAATGACCAGACTAATAATGCTGTTACATGTGTCACAAGAGGAGTATTATTTAAGAATATCAAATTAGCAACTCAACGTCAACTATATATGGTTTAAGTCATTTGTAACCGTATTTCGTTAGTTGTTGCTATCTAAAGGAAGTGAAGTCTGTAAAAGAAATCAGTTCAATACAAATAGACTCTCTTTTTTTAGTGTTTGGATTTTGTGAGGTATATAATAAAGTTTACTGGATATGTAGCATTAAAGGAGTTGCCGCCATAGTTTCAAATTGGTTTGGCTAGGAAACTAGAAGGATTAGGCTTCTCTCTCTTTCTCTCTGGGATCATTTCTAGAGAAAAAGCTTTTTCGCTTTTTTGGTTTCCCATTTAATTCAGATTTTTTTTTTCTTTCACTTCCAATCTTTTTGGATCTTTTGTTGTGTTTTTTGCCTCCTAAGCAAGAATCGACTCTCTTTTTTTGTTGATTCAAGTTAAAGCTTTTGTGGAGAAGCTAAGATCCGATGGCAGCTAGATGGCTTCTTCTCTCTCAATTACTTCTTTTACATAGAGTAATGTATTCCCTTTTTCTCCTCCGATGATGGGCCTTGTTCAAGGCTGTGGGATGAAGTTAAGTACCCTGAGCTAAGATATGGTTTTGAATAAGTCTTGTTAGATAATATTTTTTGGGGTTGTTTAACCACAGATTTATATTAAAATGAAACATTTTGCTTCGTGGTTTAAAACAGTTACAAAAAATTACATAGGCATTGCTAACCAAAATTAGACATCTAAAAGTTAAAACACTATAGCAAGAACACGCCTCAAACAAACAAAAAGTAGTGAGAGAAGCTGGATCCCCTAGTTTAACAACTATAAATTGGCAAGGAAATGTGGTGAAAGATATGATCAAAGACTCGACGAGTTATATTGTTAGACGAGAGGATCCACGATATAAGAATAAAGTGGTGTCTCTTGCTTTTTGTACGATATAAGAATAAAGTGGTGTCTCTTTCTTTTTTTAATGGCATGGAGCCATTAGTGGACTTCCCTGGTTCTTGTGGCCTTGGTGGGGTAATAGCATTTACATCATTACATTTGCTATAGAGAAATATTGTTCTGATATGGTTTCTTCTCCTCTATTGAATAGTGCGTGTCACCATCTTATTCACGTTTAATATGCTTCTACGCTTTTGCATTCGGAGTCATTTTATCAATAACTCATTTCATTTTAGTTCCATGGTTCTAAATCAGTAATTGTCGACAGATTTGCTCCGGGAAGGTTTTTTGCGATTTTGTTTCCAGGTTGCTGATGATCTCTTAAAGATCAAATTTAGTTGTCTTGTGTAGCCGAATCTTGTGAGTTGTTATTTTTAAAAAGGAAGTATATACTTAAACCGTTTGCAAGTTTTTTTTTGTAGAAGAGCTAGACTCATCGAAGATTTAATCTACTATATATTAAAAGAGAAGTAATTAGAGATTATTTTGCTGATGTGTCATTTACTCATTTTTTCAGAAATTTTTTTATTTATTTTTTATTTTTTATCCCTATTGCCAAACAACTAAAAATCAGTTATATATATTTTAAATTAAATCTACTAAATCTATATTATTTCTATTAATATAGTAAACAATTCAAATATTTATCATTAAATTAATAATAAATNGTAAATAATTCAAATATTTATCATTAAATTAATAATAAATCTATTATTAATAAAAATAACAAATAAATTTCCTTTTTAAAATGAAGCATGAAAAATAAAAATTAACTAATATAATTTTTCATATATAAAAAATATATTTCTACATTTATGTTTTTGGCCAAAAATTAACAA
>OVBI01002221.1:0-19246 GCA_900406495.1 Sisymbrium altissimum | reverse complement strand
CTCTCCTTCCTCGGCCATTTGTTCCAGAAGATTGGGACAGGATAATCATCATAGACCGGCTCGGCATTCTGTCTGTCCTGCTCGGCCAAAATTTCCCATCCATTTTTTTCGTATGAAGCCTGTCGAAAAACTTATGTTGAACAGTTTTTGAGAAAAAAAACTTATTCAAAAAAATATCGAAAAACGTATCATAATAGTTGTTTGGAAAAACTTTTACGGAAGCCATCCAAAAATATAACTCAAACAGTTTTTCATAAACTCAGCCGAACGACATCCCACACTTCTGGCTTGGCCAGCCAACATGCCACACGTCCGGCTCAGCCTAAATCTTGGCCAAAAGATGTGTAACATGTCCGGCTCAGCCTCGTCTTTGGGACCAATCAAATTTCGGAAAAAATTTCTGAAAAACTTAACTCGATTAGTATTTTTGGGAAAAAACTATTTCGAAAATCTAAAAAAAAAAAAAAATCTCTGTCTCGAACATACTTTGACACTTAAACTCCATGGAACGACTAAGCCAGCCTAAAGATTTCATCTCGAGAACCAGCACAACGGAAATTGGGTATGAAAACAGTTTAGCTCTTTAATACTGTATTGCACTTCCAAGTTACCTCGTCACTATCATACCTGAAACTTACGAGCTAGGGGGCTAAATATTGGGGTCAAAACCCACACTTCCATAATTAACAGTTAAAATGAATAAATATTAGAATAAATTTCTATATTAAGATATTTTCCGTAAATAGAACGATATTTGGAAAAGTATTGTATTTTTAAACTTTTCTTATGGACAACTTTACGAAAAGTATACGAAAAACTACTTTCATAAGATTTTCAGATAAACCGAATAAAAGTTGCGATTCGTCAAACTTTTCGTATCATGGACAGAACATTTTAACCAAACATCTTACACTCCGCCTGATCGTCACTTTCTAGGCCGAGCCGGACGGTGCTTGAGCTGGACGTGATCATGCATGCTTTGTCCTTCGTCTTTAAGATCATTTCAAGAACTTATCGATGTTTTCGTAAACTTCTTGTCTTCTGACAAAAAGCATAGCAATGTTCTTATTGTTGGAGTTATAACCCACACCCCCGGAATTAACAGTTAAAATATTTGAATATCGGGAAACAATTTCCATATCTAAATATTTTTGGACGAACGGTTCGTCAGTCCCGCGTCCGGTGTCCCACGCAAACCAGATTGACGGCTCGGCCGTTCCACATCCCGCGTCCCGTTTTGTATCCCACACCAAGCCAGACGCATGGCTTGGCCGTTCCACATCCTGCGTCCTGTGTCCCGTCCTGCATCCTGCCTTGCTCCCCTATGGAGCCGGACGAACGTGCGGTATAATCTTTAAGCATCCCGGTCGACTCGGCCCATATTCCTCCTCAAAAGGTGGCCAAGCAAGACGTGATCATGCATGTGTGTTCTTTGTCTTCGGTATTTTTGTAGACTTCTCGTCGTTTTACGGAAAACATCGCAACGTTTTATCTATCAAGAACAATAAAATGTTTTAAAAGAAAAGCCGAAGGATTAAACTGAATAAATTACCAAACTGGAGGCAAAGGAAGAAATCGGGCCGAGCCGGCAAGGAGAGTGTCATGGGCTTCTCGAAGTTTCTCGAACATTTCTTGAAGTCGGTGGAAAAGATAAATAAAAGTTCCCACATCGGGAATTTGGCTAAAAATGCAAAAACAAAATCAAATATATATATATATTGGTGTATATCCTTATAGGCAGATTCTCATTCTTGTATTTTCGCACTTGGAGATTTAAGCTTTGTAAATTTTCTTTTTCGTTTATTTCCTTTGTGTGAAAATCCCTTTCTTAATAAATATTACTTTTTTGATCTTTTTCTCGTGTTTTTCTTTTCAGAAATTTTGTGACTTTATTATCAATTTACTTTCCTAAAATACTTTAAGCGAATTTTGGTTTCCACAATTTGGTGCTTGAAGGAGGGTATCAAAACCTTTCTTACTTGGAGAAACGAGAGATGCCAAGTTTCAACCTCAAGAATCAACCTCAAGAATCATCCGAACCGATTCGAGGAACATCCGTAGATTGGATTCAATCAGAAAAGAAAAATTTTCCGATATCCCTAGGGCAATCCCAAAAATCCTCCAAAGGAATCATCAACACAATCATGGGAGAATTCCAATTCTTCAGCGATACAGTGGCTTCGATCAAAGCTTCTCAGCGCAAGGTGAGAACAGATATTGATCGATCTGGGTCAATGAATAAATCAAAGAAAGCGATCGTCTTCAAGAAATCATAGGTAATCATGATGTATCTAGGGTACTTATCGACAGCAGAAGTACAGTTAACGTCATCTATCAAAACACCCTCGATAGGATGGATACGATGTCCTATGAGCTAGTAGACAAACCTAGGCCATTAACGGGCTTCTCCAGAAGCATAACCATGACTCAAGGGACAATCGCTCTCCCAGTCACTACAGCTGCAGTAATCGCCATGGTATGTTCTCTGTAACTGACCATCCTACGATCTAAACCGCTGTAATGGGAACGCCTTGCCTTAATGCGATAAAGGCCGTCCCATCAACCTACCATCTATGTCTCAACTTTTCGACTCCTAATGGAACTGAAATGATTTGGGGAGAATAGAAGAATTTTCGTGCTTGTTTCATGACAGAACATAAGCTCCGGAATCCCGTAACCGACGAAAGACTAACACAGAAGGGAAAACGAAAAGTTGAGTCGGACCTTGACAAACTCTTCTACAAGCTGCAGTTGGAAGACAAAAAGGAACAAAAAGACGAGAGCCCATGTGAACGAGTAACCTCAGTCTGCATCGACGATTCGCGTCTAGAAAGATGTGTTGAATTCGGTGCAGACCTTAAGGAGCCAATCAAATCTGAACTGATCACCCTCCTTAAGAAAAACGTGAACACTTTCGTTTAGGCAGCAGAAGACATGCCAGGAATTGACTTTGCTACCCCGTGCCATAAGCTCGATGTTGATCCAACATTTATACCGATCAAACAAAGAAGGAGAAAGCTAGGACCAGAAAGAGCAAAGGCAGTCAATGAAGAAATTGAAAGATTACTTAAAGTGGGATTGATCATTGAGGTGTGATATCCCGATTGGCTTGCCAATCCGGTCATCGTCAAGAATAAGAACAGAAATGGTGAGCCTGCGTGGATATTATAGACCTCAACAAGGCTTGCCCCAAAGACAGTTTCCCGCTTCTGCATATCCACAGACTGTCGATGCAACAGCCAGAAAAAAGCTACTCTCGTTAATGGACGCTTTCTCTGGCTACAATCAGATCATGATGAACCCAGAGGATCGGGAAAATACAGCATTCATTATAGACCGCAGAACATATTTCTGTAATTCCCATTTGGTTGCAAACCAATTTAGTGGGGAATACCAAACTAGGGACGAAAGGATAGAGGTTTATCTAAAGGTAGTCCAAGATCTCGCAAAGCAGTTCATAGAATTCGGATTCACAAGAATCCCCCGAGGTGAGAATGAATCTGCGGATGCCCTAGCGGCCTTGGCATCAATCTCGGCCCCTGAGAAAAGTAGGGCTATTCCGGTGTAACTCAAAAAACATCCAAGCATTAGACCACCAATGTAATAAGGTAATCAAGCCTATCTATCCAAATGGAGAAGATCTCGGAGACTCCATGGAGGAAGACGAATTGGAAGCAGCCCCAACTATAGGCTCAGATCCACAAACCAAAAATGGGGACTATAGATACGACCAATAATGGATGGAAAAGATACGCCTTTACATCACTGACGGAGAAGTCCCTACCGACAAATGGGCAGCATGCAAACTAAGAGAACAAGCAGGGCACTTTGTCCTCTTAGATGGAAGTCTCCGTAAAATGGAGATATTTCGGCCCTCTCATGACATTCGTAGAAGGGAAAGAAGCTATCAGAATCATTCCGGAAGTTCACAGTAGATCGTGCGGAAACCAATCCGGAGGAAGGGCACTGGCCATCAAGATCAAAAGGCACAGATACTTTTGGCCAATAATAATCAAAGATTGCGAAAAATTCTCAAGAATATACGACAAATTCCAACGCCACGCTTCAACAATACGCCAACCAGCCGAAGTACTCTCGTCGATATCCTCGACATACCCATTTATGCATTGGCCAATGGATATTGTCGGTCCAATGCATAAATCTAATCAAAAGCAGTATTTACTCTTTCTAACGGATTATTTTTCCAAATGGATCGAAGCAGACTCCTACACTAGCGTCTAGGATGCAATGGTGGAACATTTGGTCTGGACACACATTATATGCAGGCATGGAGTTTCATACAAAATCATCACCAATAATGGTTCGCCGTTCAACTCGAATAGTTTCGCAGGATTCTGCAAAAAGTGGAAAATCCGTCTTGAGTTTGTCGACTGCGAGGTATCCACAAGGCAACGGCCAAGCAGAAGCAGCCAACAAGATAATCCTCAACGTATTAAAAAGAGGCTGGACGAAAAGAAGGGCTGATGGGCTGATGAACTCGAAGCTGTGCTATGTTCACACATGATAATGCCCAGAAAGGCAACAGGTCAGACTCTTTTCTTATTGGTATANGTGTAAACCCCCCCCCCCCAGAAATCAAACTTCTCGGAGTATGCCGTATATTCCTCCTAGAAAGGGAAGAAATTAAATAGGCAATGCTTCTGGATGAACACGATCTTATCAATTAAAAGCGGGACCAGGTGCTGATCAGAATGCAGAATTACCAGCAAGCAGCTGCCAAGTATTATAATTCGAAAGTGCAGAATCAGAGATTAAAAGAAGAAGACCTTGTCCTATGCAAAGTTTTTCAAAATACATAGGAAATGAACGCTGGGAAACTACGCGCAAACTGGGAAGGACCCTACAAGATCATGAAAGTCGTTAGTCCAGGAGTATACGAACTCGCCTATGACGATGAGTTATCCGTCATTCAAAATTGGAATGCGATGCACCTCAAGAGGTACTGCCATTAGTACTTCACTGTTAACGAACTACCGATTGGCTTGATCCCCTAGCATTAGGCTACATAGGCAACTTATCTCATGGTAAGGCCTCTAATGTTTTCTTGCATTCGGTTTCTGCCTTATCTATCACGTCTCCTTCTCTTACTATTGCGAGAGGAACTGCTTATATGTGTGGTTCTCCATGAGACAAAGAGTTATGATTTTGCAACTCGAAACGAAGTAACTCAACTTTTTCATTCATCAATTTCTCCATGTGAGCCGTGATTGCTTCAATCAGAAGTTTGTTGTTGGAGCCGTTGCTAGTTTCCTCTCGATCAGACACCATCCTGAAACCAAAAGAAAAACTACACCAGAAAATAGTTCTAACAACCCTTGAACTTCAATCTAACAATACATGACTTTCGCAGGCATATTGAGATCTATTCGTAACAGAATTTGAATAGTCAAGTTTTAACAGATCTATCAAAGATGATACGAGGTGATGATGAGAATGATCAATGGTGATATAAAATGATAAGAGATTTATGAAACGAAATGAAATGAGATATGGTGATAGAATACTCAAATTCAGAGTGTTGCTCTGATACCACTTAATGAGATCTTCCCTATATCGACATTATGTGAGGTTGAGACAATGATAGATTTATGGCTAATGAAGCCGTGATGATGGAATCAATAAGATGATCAATATTTTTGAACCAAGAACTTGCAGAATAGGTGTTGAAACCATGGCTTAGTTTCGGATTGGATATGACACACTAAAGAGAAATTAAGGGTTTGCTGGATATGACACACAACCGATGAATTTATGTTTTAAAAGAGATGTGTGATTAAAAGATAGATTAATTTCTCAAATGAGTTTACGTGAAATTATAAAGCAAAAAGAGAGAAAGGAATGTGAGAAATCGAACTAGTCTTGGAATAGGCTCCGAGACTCCACCATATTAAACACACAAAGACTAAATTCAAATTCAAAAATACAGGGTTTGACTATCTTTTCCAAAATATGTCTAAGTACGTATTTAGGTAGGCCTTTCTAAAGATGCGTAAAGCTCCCTGAATCATGAATGTCTTCCTGATTACGGCATAAGCTTCCTGAATACGGCCTTCTATCAATGAATGGATGAAGTGAAGTGATGCTCAAGCGTCTTAGTAATGCCAATGGCTTGGTTGAATAGCTTGCCTCTGGATCGAGTCATAGGTCCTTTTGGCATTTCAAGCACATCCTTAGCTCCTTGAGAATCTTCAGCTACAAGCTCTCCTTCATCCGGTTCTAGCACTGGTTCAAGCTCCATGATCATATCACTCCCCAAGTCGCGTCCCGATAGTCTGATAAGGCTGTGTCTCGATGATCCGATAAGGCCCCGTCTTGCTGTCCCGATAGCGTACCATCCTGATGACCTGATAGACCCGTGTCTCGATCTTCCGGCTGTTTGACTCGGGAAACCTCCATTGTTTCTCGAGCAATCTTCTTTACAGACACTTTAGCCTGATCCATCCGTATTTAGTCCCACGATGACTGCTCCGGATCACTGTGGCTCGATTCATCGACCAGTTTCCCATCATTCCCCTCCTCTTGAGAAGGATTCGACCACGAATCCTAAACATCTGCCACAAAATGACCCAAATCAGAAACATTAAAACTTGAAGAAATATCATACTTACCTCGAAGATCAAGCTGGTAAGCGTTGTTGCAGATGCGATTGATGACTTCAAAAGGTCCATCCACCCAAGGTATTAATTTGGACTTTCTTTCCACCGGAAACCTCTCCTTGCATAGGTGCACCCAAACTAAGTCCCCCAGTTTGAATACTACTTCTCTTCTCTTTCGATTGGCATACTCTTCGTACTTCTTTGTTTTGGCCTCGATATTTTCTTTCACCTTGGTGTGAATTCTTTTCACCATTTCCGCCTTCTTTTTCCCATCTACATGAATTTTGTCACTCAAAGGCAAACACAAAAGATCAAGTGGAGATAAAGGATTGAAAACATAAACTGTCTCGAATGGTGAGCGAAGAGTAGCTGAATGCATTGCATGATTATAAGCGAATTCAACATGAGAAAGACACTCTTCCCGACTCTTAAGTTTCTTTTTAACGATGGTCCGAAGAAACAATGACAAAATCCTATTGACCACCTCTGTTTGTCCATCAGTTTGAGGTTGACAGGTTTTTTAAAACAAGAGCTTAGTACCTAATTTTGACCAAAGAGTCTTCCAAAAGTAACTTAAAAACTTTGCATCTCTATCTGATACGGTCGATCTAGGTAATCCATGCAACCTAAAAACATCGCTAAAGAATAATTCAGCCACATGTACCGCGTCATCAGATTTTTGGCACGAGATAAAGTGAGCCATTTTGGAGAACCTATCGACTACGACGAATATCGAATCCTTCCCGGTCCTAGACCTAGGCAGACCTAACACGAAATCCATCAATATATCTTCCCACGGGTGAGACTGTATAGGAAGAGGCATGTACTTACCTTGAGGCTGCGCTTTGGACTTGGCCTCCTTGCAAACCACACATCCGCTACAAATCCTTTCCACCTCTTTGAGCATGTTCGGCCAGTAGAAGTGATTTTGCAGCTCCTTATAAGTTTTTCTTACACCGAAATGTCCCATCAACCTTCCTCCATGCGCTTCCCGGACAAACTTTTCTCTAAGAGAACAATGAGGAACACACAAACGGTTATCATGAGACAAAAATCCTTCCACCCTATAGTATTTACCAAATGCAGCTTTCGAACTCTTAAGAAAGACTTCTTTGAAGTATGAATCAGTAGCATATAGATCTTTTAAAAATTTAAACCCAAGGAGTTTTTTTTTCGAGAGTGGACAAGAGAACATACCTGCGAGACAAGGCATCGGCGACAACATTATCTTTACCATGTTTATACTTGATGACATATGGAAATGTCTCTATGAACTCCACCCGCCGTGCCGTGCGTGCCTCTTGTTGAGTTTCTGTTGCCCTTTCAGGTTCTTCAAAGATTGATGGTCGGTATGAATCACAAATTCTTTCAGACAGAGGTAGTGTAGCCATGTCTGCAGGGCACGGACCCACGCGTACAGCTCTTTATCGTGTGTGGGGTAATTCAAGATGGCTCCACCCAATTTCTCACTAAAGAATGCGATTGGTCTATTTTTCTGCATGAGCACAGATCCAATCCCTACACCAGATGCATCGCACTCAATTTCAAATGTTTTAAGGAAATCAGGCAAGACCAAAAGAGGAGCATTAGTGAGCTTCTCTTTTAAAGTTTGGAATGCGGTTTCCTGAGCTTCCTCCCACTTGAATCCGACCTCCTTTTTGATCACTTCGGTCAGGG
Organism: Sisymbrium altissimum; assembly: GCA_900406495.1. Taxonomy (NCBI): domain Eukaryota; kingdom Viridiplantae; phylum Streptophyta; class Magnoliopsida; order Brassicales; family Brassicaceae; genus Sisymbrium; species Sisymbrium altissimum. The sequence goes on along the minus strand of OVBI01002221.1, from coordinate 10,952 downwards.
GAGCAGCGATGGTGCTGAAATCACGTACGAACCATTAGTAGAACACGACTAATCCATGAAAGCTCCTCACCTCTCCGCCTGTCTTTGGACTCGGCCAGTCCCGGATAGCTTTCACCTCCTCCTCGTCCACCTTGATTCCTTCTGCACTGACAACAAAACTTAAAAACACAAGGTTATCTGTTCCAAAAGTACATTTCTTGAAGTTGGCATATAGTTTTTCCTTCCTAAGAACTTCTAGGACCAAACGCAGATGCTGAGCATGCTCTCCTAATCTCTTACTATAAATAAGGATATCATCAAAATAAACCAGAACAAAAACACCAATAAACTTTCTGAGCACATGGTTCATCAGTCTCATGAATGTACTAGGTGCATTTATCAAATCAAAAGGCATCACCAACCATTCATATAACCGATGCTTAGTTTTAAAGGCGGTTTTCCACTCATCTCCCTCTTCATCCTAATCTGATGGTATCCACTCTTAAGATCAATTTTAGAAAAGATGCATGATCCATAAAGTTCATCCAGCATGTCATCTAACCTAGGGATGGGATGGCGATACTTTACCGTGATGTTGTTGATTGCACGTCAATCCTCACACATCCTCCAGCTTCCATCCTGCTTGGGCACCAAGAGTATCGGTACTGCACAGGGGCTCATGCTTTCTCTGATGCAACCTTTTTTCATGAGTTCTTCCACCTGCCTTTGTAGCTCTTTTGTTTCCACGGGGTTGGTTCTGTATGCTGGTCTGTTTAGCAGAGAAGCTCCCGGAGTGAAATCAATATGGTGTTCAATTCCATGCATTGGTGGCAAGCTTTGTAGACTCTCATCTGGGAAAACATCCCCAAACTCCTGCAGCAAGACTTTAAGATCATTCGAGACGTCCGGTGCATGGTCAGAAGACATCATTAGTGATTCTTTAAAAATAAGCAAAACCAAAGACTGTTGAGAGTTGCAAGCTCTCATGACCATACTGCTTTTAGCAAAGAAGTTAGAATTATTTACTGGTTTGTTTTCTGATTTAGGCCTAGCTTGCTCAGGGCTTTGTCTAAGCTGGATCTGGTGAGTGTGTACTTCATGTGGTGACAAAGGCACAAGAGTGATTTTTTGACCGCGGTGATTAAAAGAATGTCTGTTGGTGTAGCCATCATGTTTGCACACGGTTATCAAATTTCCATGGCCTCCCAATCAATATATGGCCAGCTTCCATAGGCAGAACATCACACAGAATCTCGTCCTTGTACCGACCTATTTCCACAGGAACTAGCACTTGTTCTTTGACAGGCATCTCACCATCCTCACTTAGCCACTCCAAATGATATGGTCGCGGATGCTTCTTTATAGTCAGTCCTAGTTTCCTGACAAGTGTTTCACTAGCCATATTAGTACAACTTCCCCCATCAATGATCAAAATACAGACTTTATTATTAACCAAACAGCGAGTATGAAAGAGATTTTCCCTTTGGTCATTTTCTGTAGCTTTTGGCAGAGCACTAAGTGACCACTGTGTCATTAGCAATTTGCCTTGGACAGGGAGTTCCACGGTTTCTTCTTCCTCGTCATAGACTGGTGTTGTTTCCTTCTTTCCTCGGACTCGTACTCACCATTGTCAATGAGTATCATGACTTTTTTATTTGGACAACTGTTGGCGAAATGTCCCATGCCTTGGCATTTGAAATACCTGATGTCCCTAGTTCTGCTCGTGGATTCCACAGCTTTGTTCTTGACAAAAGAAGCAGGTGTGTTAGTTTTGAAAGAAGTATTTGTTTGGGCAGGTGCCTTACCTATGAGCAGGAAGTGAATGGTGCATGAAAATGTGGGAACCGAGATTCAGCTCAATTTATTTGTTGAATGTTGTTGATGTGAGGAACCGAAAAGACGAAAATAAGAGTAAGAGATCGGAAAAGGAAACTAGGGGAAAACCGAAAAACAAAGAATGAAATCAAAAAGAGAATATTACTGATTTTATTGCTAAGTGCATAATAAGATGTTCAAGATGTGTAAGATCTTTTACAAGAGTAAAAATCAATTTATATTTATACTAGAAAACTTTAAGTCCTAAGCAGCCAAAGTTTTGATGTGGGACTTGTGTCTTTTCTTTTTTTCCACCGTCTTTCTATTAAATCTTCAAGAATCTTCCAGAATATTCGGTATGTCAATTTAGGCTTTAGGTCGGTCTTTCCACCAGCTCGGCCCAACTTTCATCCTTCGTCTTCTGGTTTTGCGGTTTCGTAGGTTTATTAAAATATTACGAAAACATCGATAAGTTCGCGGGAAGCTCCCGAGGACGAAGAAAGAAGCTAGATTGGACAAGATGCAGGATGTCATCCAGCTCGACATTTCTTGGTGACCGGAAATGCTGTGCTGGTCATTCCTCACACCATTGTCCATCCAGCTCGGCATTTGGTACTGAGTGGGATCTTCCGACGGCTCGCTGAATGCGCTCAGCTTGGCATTTTGGAAGGAGGAAGTTAGCTCAGCATTTTAGAGAGGAGAAAATGCTAACCTGACCGGTAAGCACCACCCAGCTCGGCATCCTGCAAGAAGAAGATACCAAGCTTCCCGTCCGTTGCTGTCCAACTCAGTGTTTTTGGCACCAACGGGACAGGAGGAAGCGACCCACCTTGGCATTTTCCGGAAGCAGTCAGCCGGCACTTCTTACTGACTAAAATGCCGAGCTGAGCACTCTCAATGTTGGGCTGACAGCATTCTGCTCGAAAAATCGCGAGTTTTATCGGTTTTTCGACAAACCGCTCGGAAAATAGGACGATCAGCTGGACATTCAGGGGAATGTCAGCCAGCTGGGCATTTCTGGCTGGACAGAATTCCAAGCTGGTCAGCTCACCTCCAAAATGCCGATCTGACAGCATTATGCTCGAAGAATCGGGACTTTTATCGGTTTTTCGAACAAACCGCACGGAAAACAGGACGATCAGTTGGACATTCAGGGGAATGTCAGCCAGCTCGGCATTTCTTGCTGGACAGATTGCCGAGCTGGCCAGCTCACCTCCAAAATGCTGAGCTGACAGAATTTTGCTCAAAGAATTGCGACTTTTATCGGTTTTTTGGACAAACCGCTCGGAAAACAGGATGATTAGTTGGACATTCAGGGGAATGTCAGCCAGCTCGGCATTTGTGGCTGGACAGAATGCCGAGGTGGTCAGCTCACCTCCAAAATGCCGAGCTGGCATCATTATGCTCGAAGAACCGCGACTTTTATCGGCTTTACGGGAGAATCTCTCGAAAATAAGGTTATCGTATCATTTTCACGAAGTTATTGATAAAATAGTTTGAGCAGAGCTATTTTTCGAATATCAATCTTCTTTTCCGGGAATGTCCAAATATGGAAGGTTATTCCGATATTCGAACATTTTAGCCCCCAGCTCGTCAGTCCTATGTATGACAAGGTATCTAAGGAGTGTAAATCGGGATTAATGAGCTAAGATGTTTGGATCTCCGGCCTTCGCAAGGAAGGAATCTATGATTCTTGTTCGAGTGATCCTTGGGAAAAGAACAGGTTGCTGCCGAGGTGCCCGAGAGTTCAGTGGAAGGTTGATTTGGCCATACCAAGAAGGAAGATTCAGCTGTTGGTGAGAGGAAAGTAGACCCGATGTTTTGCTCGGCGGAGTTATGAAAATTTCGGCCGAGAGGACGAGTTTTATGGTCTGAGGGCATCTGGAGCTTTAAGTGTCTGGTATGTGAAACAAGGATCTATTTGGGGATACGCTTACAATGTTGCCTCGTTAAAAACCTTATACTAAGAAAACCTGATGGGAGAAAACATAGTAAAGGAAAAGAGTGCAACACATGTTAATGTCGGAACTATTTTTTCCCAGAGGAAGATTAAGTTCGTATAAGTCTTTCTAGAAACCGTTGGAGTTAAGATTCTTGAAAGTTATACGTAAGAGACCAGCAAGGAGGCAAAAAATGCCGAGCTGGTTGGGCATATACATAATGCCAAGCTCGCAGCAGAGGCAAGGTGATGCCGAGCTGGCCAGCATGCATGAGTTTTCGTAAGTTTCGTAAAACTCGAGTGCAAAAGTGCCGAACTAGCTGCATGTGTGCATGGAGCCGAGCTTGCTGCCATGCATTGTTTCCTCCGGAAACTGTTCGTGGCAAGCGAGTTTCCGTAGAATGCTTTCCGAGAAACTGTTTTGTTTAAGTTTTTCGGAAATTTTCGTACGAAACCAACCAGGAGGCAAAAGAATGCCGAGCTGGCTGGCTGTGCATGATGCCAGGCTAGGCATTGTACTTCGTGGAGTGGCTGGATGAGGAGATGTTAGGAATGCCGAACTGGTTTCAAGCCGAGCTGGACATACCCCTTCCGATCTGGTCGTGCATTCTTTGCTCGGTTCGTGATGCCGAGCTGGATGTTCATACTGGTTTTTCCCGAGTATTTTTCGAAGCCTTCATGCAAAAACGAGAAATACCAAGCTGTCAGATGCATTGTACAGGACTGTTCTCTGTTTTGTCTTTTTGTCGGGATGAACAGTTTTTTGTGTACTGTTCGTGTCATGCAGCATACTGTTCACGGGTCCCATTTGCATTCTCTATAAAAGAGAGGCTCCCCCTTCCTTCATTTTCACAAGTTTATTTATTCTCTAAGGTAACTCTCTTCCTTCTCTCTTATTTCTCTCTCTAGTTAGATCTTCAAGAACGTCAAGAACACATAGAACGCTTTTCATTTTGAATCAAAATGTAATTTGATCCAAGTTCAACTGGGAACGATATCCCGTGGGATGAAATTGGTCATGTGATCCTTGGGGAAGGATCGTCCAAGGAATGTGGGGGTTCGTTTGGTTTTAGTTATACGAATTCTGTTCCGACGTGGAACGCTTCTTGATTTCTTATGAAACTAGAGGTACACGATGGATCCTATGTGATCCCGCGTGCAGCCGAGCCCTTCGTCCTAAAATCTTGCATCAAGAAGGAGGAAGAATGTATGCTTGAAAAAGGGATCCAGGACGATGATGATCCTCCGAGGGTTTTCAGGAAAGGGAAGCGCGGGAGAGGCTCGTAGCCGATGGCCCGAGTTTGTGTGGTGACACTAGCATAAGGCGCCATTGATCGATGTTTCGATTTCCGGAAGGGGTCGAGGTAGTCGTGCCAAACGCGGAGGATCGTTGTGACAATCCTCCCTCGGGCTGTTTCACCATTTTCGAGTCGTATTTTGACTCCTGCTTCCTTACCTTTGCTATCCCCACATTAATTCTGCAATTCCTTGCGGCCTCTAATCGGGCAATGGATCAGATAACCCCGAGGGGGTTGAGAAACTTGTTGGGCCCAATCATTTTCTGCTTGGAGTGCAACATCTGGATCGGGGTATGGCATTTGTTGATACTCTTTGATGTCATGGCGACGAAAGCCCCAAAACGTATTATATCGCGCCGAAAGCGGGTCGGGGGATTTTTCAAGAACACATCAATAAGGATGAGCCTTGGAAAAATTTTCTTCTTTTTCGTTAAGGTTAATGATTTCTCGGTTGAGCCTTGGTACAAGGGAGAAATGAATACCCGTTGGTCGGTAGCTAGCTCTTGGTTGGGCTAAGATGTTTTAATAATTCGCATATATTTTGGAATACGTGATCATGGACTTCTTTGTTTGATGCTTTCCTTTTTGCAGCTTGTCCTCCTTTCGAAGAAATTCCTCCAGACCTTTATCAAGTTTGGATTGCATTGACTTCTTTGGGAAAGTTACGGTGGGAGCACTTCTCGTTTAAGAGAGTTATCGCAGCACGATCTTGAAAGAGTGAACTCGATTTGTTCAACTTCTCCACCACTCCCCCAAAGAGAACATGCAGATCCAGGACTATGGCAGGGTAATTAGGCGATCAGGAGAAAGCGTACGCAGAGGCAAGTGGTGCTGCGCCTTACCCAGATGAGATCAAGGAGGGAGTGATTCCTTCTGTTCCTGAGAACCACCCATCCGCTTTGGACAAAGGGAAGGGCATCGCTTCGAGCAGGGAGAATTCCAGTAGGGATTTGTCCAGGAAGAAAGGAGATGAAGCCTCAGGGTTTGAGTTTCATGTTCCTGAGTTCATAAAAGATGGGAGTGCTCTTGACCCCTGTGAGCTTCTGGGCATTTTTTGCCGACCTGGGGCTGAGGTTATTCCTCCGAACGAACCCCGGAAGAAGAACATCTTCGGGAAGGTTGCGCGGAGAGGTTCCAGGGTATGGCTGTTTCTTAATGCGCTATGGCATCCTTTTCTCATTTCTTGACTTAACCTTTTGTTTTGTTTTTATAGCTCATTGCCCATGTAACTGACATGGCCAGCAATTATGAGAAGGAGACCTCGTATTGGACTCAGCAAGCTGAAGAGTCCAGAAAGATTGTCGAGGAGAATTCCGCGGAGGCGTCCCGTCTGAGGGACAAGTTTGAGCAAGCCAAAGCCGCCCATCCTTAGGAGCTGGACCGTGTGAGGACCAAGCAGCTCAGGGTGAGAGACGAGTCTGAGAGAAAGATGTTGAAGGCTTTCCAGCTGGAGCGGGCATCTCTTGTGAAGAAGTATCATCGCAAGGGCGACAGCACGAGGGCTTTGGTGAGCCACATCGAGGATGCTAGAGAGGAGATCATCCTATCAGAGACGGTGGCCCATAATCTGGAGCTTTATGCTTTGTTCGAATCTGGGGATAAACCCAAGATCACAAAGTATAAGGGTGAGCTGCTTGACAGAAGGTCCAGGTTTGCCGAGACGAAGGTGGACTTTAAGTGAATAATGAGTACGATGTAGAGCTACCTGGTTGCCTCTCCCCAAGCGCAGACGCTCAGTCCGATCTTTGGAGAGGACTCGATGCTCAACGCTGCGAGTGAAGTTCGGGTCTCCAACCTTTCGGGATCAAACGAGGGTGATCCAGAACTTGGGGAGTTTGTTTCCCATTATATCTCGGGAAATGATCGCGACTGAGGTGACCCTCTCCCTATATTATGTACTGCCCTTGTTAGCCAATGATATCATTGTCTGTTTATGTATACCCTGTGTGGGCTTTGTTGCTTGTCGGGCATTGTCCCGATGTCTGTATCGAACTTTATTTTTAATATGCATTGAGCTATCTATTCTAGTGCCCGTTTTAGTTTTGAGCAAGATAGGATTTCGAATGTTTGCTGCAGGAGAGCGGAGTAGTTTGAGGTTTCTTACTCCTTCGTGTTTTCCTTAGCGTTTATGGGATGCTGAGAAGCGTTATAGTAGTTGCAATGCTTTGAGCGTTGATATTTCGTCAGCAGAGACTTGTCATGCTTTTATTAGACGAGAATATGTTTGCATTTTTCGTAGAGAGTGTTGATGAGGTTGTGCCAGTATTGCTAGGAAGCGCTTTGTCTGGGTTTACGATAGGTTAGTGTTTCAAAAACTAAGCTATGTGTTAGTCTGGTTTTAGGGGACGCAAATAGTCTTCGGCTTACCTCCCCATTTTTTTGACATTTTGAAACACTTTATAATCTCGTCTAGTGGTGTGGTAGATCGTGTTTCTGAGATGTTGAGACCAGTGTGTCGTAGTTGGCGCTTACCGGGTTGGCGAGTTTGCAGTGAGGGTTAAGGCAGTGCGAGTCTATAACATGCTGGCATGCCCCTCTCAAAGTCAAACCTAAGAACATCATCCATGATATATATCTCGGATTATTGGCGAGGATATACCTAACCTTTTCTTATATAGCGCGCTTCTATGTCCGTGCATGGACGTTACTAAACCTTTTCAACGTATAAGAGGTCGGGTTGATGGCAAGTTTCGTCCATTGGGGCCAGCAATGGTCGCAAAAGATTTTGGTGAAACCAGTTTTATTTGTTTCGAAGGTTTGTGTGTCAGGTCGTGGATATCAGGAATAATAGTGACGTGTTTGTTTAGTTTTCAAGAACTGGTCCGAGAGTTTCGTTTTTAGATGATCGTCTCTGGGAATTGAGAGTTCAGGAACTTTGTTTCGAAGCTAAGAACTTTTTGAAGATCCGGAACCCCTTTTTTAGCCCTTTTCAAGTTCTTTGGGTTCGGAATTTTCGTAGAAATTTGAAACTTCTTTTAAGTTTGAAACTCTTTGTGCTCAGAATTCGAACTCGTTGATTCCTTTTGACTGAAACATCTAACTTTTTGATTTTTTGGATTCTCGGAACTGCCTATGATAGCGTGAATGGTGATGAGTGTGTATACACTCCTACTCCCCCTCTTTTTTTATTGGAGGGACATCTGTACCTTTCCGAAGATTGGTTGCCTACGTACCTCTTTTGAGGATCAAGCCGTCTCGTAATTATGTTAGTGTTGCATACGTACCTGTTTCGGCATTTTCTCGAGTCGTTCGGAGTCCAGATTCAAGCTTATAGCGCTGTTTTGGGTGTAAGGTGGAGGCTAGATCTCCATGTTCTGAACAAACTCGGGATTCCTTTTGGTTTCCCCAAACAGTTTTTATGACTGTTTTTGTAGGAAATTTCAGGCATAGATGGTAGGTGGAGGGGATAGCTCCCATTGAGTTAATCAAGGGATCCCCACGATAACGTTGTAGATGGCTGGATGGTCAGCCACTACGAAGTTGACGACTTTGGTAACCCCTTCCGCCTCGACAAGGACTCGGATGTAACCTAAAGTCATAGTGGTTTCACCTCTAAATCATGTCGGAGGTTTGGGAACTGGTTCGATTTTGGAGAAATCGATATTCATTCTTCAGAGAGTTTCTCGGAAAATGACATCGACTGAACTCCCAGTATCGTAGGTGGAGCTGTTGCGAGTCCAGGTATTTGAGCTCTTTCCTCGTCCAGGTCCTGATTAAGGTCTGGGCGATCCACCGGTAGACGGCCCTGTCCCTACTTGGTATTTGTGAGCTCCTCCCTTTGTTTTGAAGTTCACATACTTCTCTCCGGTCGAAGCGCTGGAAGATGAAGGTGTGTTCTTGCTCGGGGGTTTAGGTCGGAGCTTACATTCGTTTGCTCGGATATCCTCCTTAAGCTTGATGAAGCTTGAGGCTCGATGGAGAGCATCTTGGATGGTAGGTGGCGTATTGAGCATTATTTCCTCTCGGAAACGCGTGTCATACCACAACGATATCTGAAGTGCCTTGAGTGTAGCTCTGTCGCTGACTCCATCGATTTTCGAGACTACGGATTTGAATCGCTCAATGAAGTTCTTGAGGTATTCGTTCTGGCCTTGAGTAATCGTCCAAAGATCGGCATCCGAGGTCTGCTGATTTATGAACATCAAATACTGCTTGAGGAAAGCCTATGAGAGCTGTGAGAAGCTGTCTATGGAATTCCTCTCGAGTTTCGAGAACCACTCTAAGGCATCGCGTTTAAAGTTTTCAAAGAACAAGCGGCAGTATCCTGCGTCTTTTTGTCTTTTTTGAACCTTGCACGTCCCATGGTTATCCTTAAGGATGTTAAGTGGGCCTTGGGATCAGTATCTATCATAGGGTCGGATTTTCACCTTCCCAGGATCGGGTAGTGTTGCTGCAGTGATGCGATCCGTGAACGGCGTCTTTTGAGATTCTTCGACGACATGATAAATTTCAGGTGCAGCGCTTGTTGCGCGATGAACTTGAGACGTGACCATCCTCATCTCATTGGCTGCTTGGTCGAGCCTTTTACGCAACTCATCAATCTCGCTTCTCCTGGTAGCTCTCTGGAGATCGTCTTCTTGCTCTTGCAATATAGCAAGCCTTTCTACTGTCAGATCATTCTCGTGATCATCCGGAGAGGGATTTCCCTTGGTGCGTGGTGCATTGGTAAGGATGCTTGTTGCAGTTGTGTTCCCAGATTGTCGGATCCGGGGTGGACTCGAAGGGTTGATCATACGGGTTGACGGAGTTTTTTCCGTGTTGCGACGTGGATCACGCCACAGAGATCCGTGACCTACCGGGGTTGCCAAGTCGAGACGCCTTCCTCAAAGGGGATTGGCTCTGAACTCAGCTTCCTTGCAGTGGTTTTCCATCTGTTGATTCAAAGTATCGTTGAGCTTTGCTTAGTCATCATTCTTCTTTAGTAAATCTTTGAGAGAGGATCGAAGTTGCGCAATCAGGGTTGCGGTATCCTCTTCTTGATTTCCTGCTCTGGACGAATTTAGATCCGTCGGGATTACTCCTTCAGCGGCCATGAGGTTCGATCTAGGGTATTCGCCTACGAGAGCAAAGATTTCTCGTACCCCTCCTTCTAGCGCCAAACTGTGGGAACCGAAATTCAACTCAATGTATGTGTGGAAGGTTGTTGTTGATGTGAGGAACCGTGAATCTTGGGATAGAGGACGAAAATAAGAATAAGAGATCGGAAAAAGAAACTAGGGCAGAACCAAAAAAGGAAACAAGAAATTCAAAAGAGAATATTGCTGATTTTATTGCTAAGAGGTAATGAGGTGTTCAAGATGTGTAAGATCTGTTACAAGAGTAAAAATCAATCTATATTTATACTAGACAACTTTAAGTATTAAGCAGCCAATGTTTCGATGTGGGAATTGCGTCTTTTCCTTTGTTTCCGCCGTCTTTCCATTAAATCCCCGAGAATCTTCCAGAATCTCCGGTAGGTCGGTTTAGGTTTTAGGTCAGTCCTTCCACCAGTTTAGCCCAACTTTCATCCTTCGTCTCCTGGTTAAGCAGTTTCCTTGGTTTAATAACATTTTGCCGTCTTCGATATAAAACATTACGATGTTCTGAAAACTTCACGAAAACATCAATTAGTTCGCGGGAAGCTCCCGGAGACTGTCGTCCAGCTCTTTGCATTCCTTGGTGAAAGAAATGCTGAGCTGGTCATTCTTTCAACCATTGTCCATCCTGCTCGGCATTTAGCACTGAGGGGGATCTTCCTATGGCTCGCTGACTGCGCTCAGCTCGGCATCTAGGAAGGAGGAAGTCAGCTAGGCATTTTGGAGAGGAGAAAATGCCGACCTGTCTGCTCAGCACCACCCAGCTCGGTATCCTGCAAGAAGAAGATACCAAGCTGACATGAACTCCCTAGGATTCAACTTTGACAAAGCTCAAACGCGGAACTG